>JAMLFY010000005.1:4038306-4173724 GCA_030441495.1 Dalbergia oliveri | reverse complement strand
TTGACTTGTGGAGATCATTCAAGAAAGAGACTACGTTCCCATGGAAAAGTTCCTGGCATTAAAGATACACCCTCCACCAGAGAGAAGTTCCTAGAAGTATGTGGACAAAGGAACACTAAACAAGAGTTCAGCGCACTCAAAGGCCAAATACCTACTTACGTGTGCATTGAGCAAAACTGAATATGATAAAATCATTGCTTTTGAAACTACCAAAGAAATCTAGGACATACTTCATATGCTGCATGAAGGTACTGATCAAGTCAGGAGACAAAAATTAGTATGTTGGTCTATTAATACTAGATATTCAAAATGACAAGCAAGAAAGCATTGATGACATGACCACCAGGTTCATGCACATAGTGAACCAACTAAAGGGTTTAGGCAAAATATTCTAACTCTGAAATGGTTAGAAAAATTTTGAGAAGCCTTCCTGCAAAATGGCTTCCTAAAGTCACAGCCATCACAGAAGTCAAAGATCTTCAAACTCGTAGCATGGATACACTCATTAGGTATTTAAAACCCCATGAAGTTGTACTTTCTAAGGTTCATGGTGAAATCATAAGAAGAGCAAGTCCAAGGCCTTGAAGTCATTCACTAGAAGCATAGTAAAGGTAAAGCAATGAAAGTTATGAAACCTTGATGAGGAAGAAGGATCAGAAGATAAGTTCGAAGAAGAAGAGAGATAAGATCTCCATGCTAGTAAGGAAGATGTCCAAAGCTTGGATAAGAGAACAAAAAGAAGAGACATCAATCTCAGAAGGATAAGAAAGGTAAAGGAAGTTGGAAAGCATTTGTCACATCCCAAATTTCATCTAGGCTAATTGACTCGATGAACTCAAGCAATTGATTTACCGACTAGGCGGTTGATCTTGACCCCATAGTGGAAAGGATCAACATGGGTGATTTATTATTGATTAATGACATTAGCATAGCTAGAAGACACACAAGAATAAGTAATGATAAGTACTATTAAGATATAAACCCTAAATTAAGCATATTGGATAAGAACAATTTATTTACAAGGTTAAATTTCCTAAACAATATTAGTAAATTACATTAATCAAATTGATAGTAAGAAATTGATTTGAAATATTAACCCTAATTAATGATACAAAATGAGTAAAACTAATAGAAATTAGACAAATGTTATGAAAAATAACAAATAATGTTAGAATAATAAAATGTGTCTAGAAAAGATGCAAAGAATTACAAAAATACTATTACTTTGTGAAATTATCAAAATACCCTTGCTATGTAAAAGAAATTACCAAACTACCCTTCCATTATTAATAAATGACAAAGATACCCTTATTCTATAAATGGAATTACAAGAATATCACTCCATTGTCTAATTACAAAAATACCCTTAGTTAAAGAAATTACTACAATGTCACTATTTTAATAATTACTACAATATCATTACTTTAATAATTACAAAAATAGGGCAACATGTTTGCATAAAACATGGACTATTTTCTCACCCAAAATTAGGTCTACATGCTTGCATAAAACATGGAGCATTTTCTTATCCCAAAATTTGGCCAACATGCTTCCATAAATCATGCTCCAAACATTTCTTCTCCAAGTGTTTCATTCTTCTTCCTTCTACTACAAATACCAAGGTTCGAAAATTTGACCATATCAACCCTTGGGCAAGAGTTGAGGTTCAAGGTTTAACCTTCAATTGGGGTCCAACCTGATATAACGGTATATAATAAAATATGTATTTATATAAATATATAAAAATACAAAATAAAATATATGTCATAAAATAACTAAAAATTAAATTAGGCATCAACAAAACCCATAGAACATCACATAATTCATCTCTTAATTAAAATAAACATTATTCATATGGATCAAATCTCTTAAGTTACGCTTCCCATATTATAAAGAAAAAAAAATTAAGGAATATGAGATTTTAGGTTTTTTTTTAAAAAAACCAAAAATAATGAAATTTTGCATTTAAAAAAAATCGTTTAACCGGCTTTTTGGCCGGTTTGCCTTCCCTTCCCCCTTTCTCCTTCCATCCGGTTTTTCCTGGAGTTTCCGGGTTCAACCCGATGAGCTGCCTTCCCAATTCAACCCCACGGCGGCTCCGGTGGTTTTCTGAACCATGATAAATACTCTTCAAACTCTCTTCCATTCATTCCATTTCCAAGCCACAAAGAGACCTCACCATGCTTTGTAAGAGCTAAGTCCTCTAACTCTTGTAAAATATATTCACTTTTGCTAGTCTTCAAGCCTCAGAAACTCCTAAGTGTTCTTTTCTTATTTCTCTACCATTTCTTCTTATTTCTTTCTTAAAGACTTCTCTTCACTTCTAAACTTCATCCAAACACTTAATTTTAAGCCCAAACTTTCACTAACCTTCACAAGAGTTACAATCTTTAACTCTAGTGAAAAATATTTTCTTAAGCACTCAAGTTCTAAGAGCCAAGATACAAGGAGGGTCATCTACTCCAAAGACTCTTGTTCAAGCTTAAGGAATGAGAGAAGGACTCTTTTTAGACCCTACATAAGAGGTAGGGATTTCTTCTTTATTTGTTCAAGCATTGTTGGTTTCTAACCTTGTTCATGGTTAGAATGCCTCAACCTTGTGTTATTGACAAGAGTTTTAAATAGTTGTTTGTGAAATATATTTTTATGAATCACTGCATGCACTTCTCTATTATAAATTTTTTATGATGTTTTCATGCTCATATATGGCTTAAAAACATGGTAGATAGTCCTTGTGTTAAGGGAGTAACATCAAACATGAAAATGATAAGTGCTGGATTTTTAGCTATTTTTTGCAGTAGCTACTTCAAAATATGAAACTGACAGAATATGAAGCTTTTGGGAATAAAACTATTTTTTCTACAAATTAGACTTAATAAAGAACACTCTCCAAAAAGAATCACTTAAAACAGAGTTCTCTAGCTCAAGATATAAATTTTCAAAGTTACGCCAAAGACTGAAACTCTAAATATGACCCTATAGAAGTAAAATAGGTGTAACTCACTCTATAAAAATGTAAATGGACTCATTTTAACTCTGTTGGAAAGCTAAGACACATAAAAATACTGAATAAGAAATAAATTTGCAGGTCATGAGCTGAGAAGCTTGCAAAGTCTCAAAGGGTACTTTGTAAGAATACTATAGCATAATCATAAATGTGGTTTTAATGAAATTACCCTTAATGGAAAGTTTGATGAGTTAGAAATCTAGAAATACCTTTAAGAGGCTGAGATATTAAGTATATAGAAAGTTATAAGTTTTCATGTAAAATATATCAAAACTATAAATAGAATATTAAAGTCTTACAAAGAGAAAGTTTTAAGAATTTAAGTTGCAATAATCTTCAAGAGAAAAAATATATATATAAAAGTCATAGGGAAGCTTAAAAATATATAAATAATCTCTAATAATATTTTAAAGTGCATTACTGGTCCTTGATTTCCAGGACTGGGTAGGAGTATGTTTACTTTTCAATGAGATATAGATGATAACATGCTTATAGATATATGCAATGCATGTGATGTATGCTAATGTGATTAATTACATGAAGATTTGTGGCATGTTGTGATTATGAATGATTGATTAAGATGCATGTTTGATATGTTACATGATAGGAAGCAAATTTGGGAAAATTCTATTTTTAGCTTTATGTATTAGATTTTCACCAAATTTGTGGACTTAGAAAAATTATGGAATTTTGAGCATGAAATGATGAATGATAAGTTATGTTTATATGCTCATGTTTGCATCTCTAAATGACTTGCTAAGATTAATGGTGACATAAGACACATGGAAATGATCTTCTAGACTCAGAAATTAATAGTTATGAGAGGTTATCTAATAAGGGAATCCTTCAGACTCTAGGAATTAATGGTTATGGGAGGCGACCCAAAGAGGTGATCCTTTAAACTCCCAGAATTAATAGTTATGAAAGGTAATCCTATGCCCCCTATCCTACACTCAGAATCGGAATTTGCTTATCTATAGGATAAGATAGACTAGTGATGACAAATTAAGTATGAGCTCATAACCTAAAACTCTTAAGAGGAGAGAGTATTAGCGTAGCACCTTAGAAGAGACAAGAAAGTTAAGTCACCTAAGAGAGTAAAGAGGAAAGATTATATTAGAATAAATTATGTTCCTTATGTTATGATAATTCACCCAAGTCTAGTGGTATGTTGCATAAGCATTGACATGCATTTCATAATATGGTATACAACATTCATGACATTGAGATTCATGCTAAAAGATACAGGCCTTGGATAATGGTATTTGAAACTTAATAAATGAATCTTCTTATTATCCACTATTTTCATAATGAAACTTAAGGTTTCCAAACGAAGATGATGACATTTGTTTGGAGGCAAAACCCTACCTGAGATTCTTGTACAAGTTTCTCATTCCCTTTCTTTTCCACCTCGTCTTCAAGGACAATGGTTATGTTAGTGATCCACATTGATACTCCTACCTGGAGATGCACTTCGATCCTCCAACTGAGTCTTATCATTTTGAGGGTCGTCTCGCTACTCTTACCAACCTTACTCATGTGCTCGGATACCTTTTTCCCTCTAGGCGTTGTTAGTAGGTGTTGATGGTGGACTTCTTGGAGTAGTTGTGAATATCTCATTAGTAGGTGTTGATGGTGGACTTCTTGGAGTAGTTGTGAATATCTCATTAGTAGGTGTTGATGGTGGACTTCTTGGAGTAGTTGTGAATATCTCATTGAAAGGATAACCTTCTTTTGATATTTTATTAGAAGTTATCTACTCTAGGCATATCCCAATAGGAGTAGTGGGAGGAGATGTTTTAGTAAGTTGTTTTAGTTTCTATCCATATACTATTTATTTCTTTTTTGGATGGCTATACTTAGCCCAACCTTGTTGTGGGCATGATAACCTTTTAGTAGTTTATTTTAATGGGTGATATAAAATGGTTAATACTTATGCTATTATTACATATGATGATGTGATTATGTTCATGTGATTGTTATGTTTGTACTTGTGCATGCTATGACTTGTTTTTATTTCTCCTTTATATGTGCGAGAGAATGATGGGTTTTACTTAGTATGCACAGCTCACATTTTGTTTTCAAACTTCAAAAAAAAAAAATTACCCATATTTTTACTAAAATATTTTTAGGAGTTAACAATAAATATCTGAAACAAAAGAGTAAATTCTAATAATTAACTTAAATGCGTCCTAGGCGGTTTGGTTAAATATTAGGGTGTTATAGCATTACTTGCTATAACTATGGAGGAAGTGAATAAGGAGCATTTATGCCACTTATCTTGCTTCTAGACCTTAGCTTTTTACATGAGTTTTACTATATTATTGATGCAATTAATTAGGATTTTGATTTATTTCTCATTGTGTATTTTTTATAGAATCATTGGCTATTGCACTGATTTTAGGAATAATTTGTAATTACACATTGTTCCGTTTAACTTGCCTTTTTTAGTATGATTTTGTGCACAAGAGCTTTGGATCAAGTGCAAAGTGTCAAAAGTAAAGCTGGAAACTCTCTGGAAGAAGCTTGGAGCAAAAGGAAGAAAATCATGAAAGTTCACTCTTGGGTAGCGTTCAGCGCTCATTTTAGAATTGTGACATTCTCAGAGCAACAACCATAAAATTTTGGACTCAACGTTCTATTGAAAGTTGCAGGGCTCATTTAGCGTTGTAGCACTCGTGCGATAAACCAGAATCATTAATATGTTTTGGGGCCCAATTTGGCCTATTTTAAAGAGCGGTATATAAAGGATTGACACAAATGTTTACCGTAGTTTTTAACTCACTTTTAGGCTGCCACTTTTAGTTGCTATTATTCTCTCTCTTCATCTTCTCTCAACATCTTCTTATCTATTCTTCTATCTTTTAGTGATTCCATTAGTGATAATGCTTTGTCTTGAAGATTATGGCAATGATTATTGCTATTATTTTCAGGTTCTTCTATCTTCAATATTGTAATCCTCAGAGATGGAGGAGTAGATTACTAGTGTAAGGGTTTTTGGATGGTTTGAAACCCTTTTTTGATATTTAATACATTGGTTTTCTTAATGCTCTTGGTTTCTATTCCTATCATTATTGTTGTGATTGTTATAATCTTTATTGGAATAATTAAATTAGCGATTGTCATTTAGGGAAACCCTTTGGGCATGAATTGATAGATCTATTGGTTTATGTTTAAGAGAATATTAGAATTAACTTTTCAATTGACGGTTAGACTATAGCAATTGATTCATTAAATTGATGTGATTTCTAAATAAATTACATTAGTCAAATTCTAGAGGTCAATTGATCACTAGTGGAATTGCCAATTTATTACTAATAGCCACCAATGGGTTTAATATTTGATCAATGATAATTAATTTTCAATCCTAGGAATACATTGCACTAGTGTCCTTCTTATCATTGTTATTATCTTTATTTTCAATTTCTTTAAATCTAAATTCTATTGAAGCCTATTTGAGAGATGACCTAGGTTGTGCCCTTTACTACATTTTTTTGTGCAACTTAGCATAAAATAATTTCTAATTTGAGGAGGTAGTTGATAGCCTCCATCAGGGACACTTCAAACTGATTGTCCCAAGCTCAAAGATCCATAGAAAAAGTTTCTCTCAAAGAAGAAAGGTGTTAGCTGCAGAACCCTTTAGAAACTTATGCTAAACGTTTTGAATGATCACAAAACCAGTTTCATGAAAATATTTTGAAGAAGGATTAATTCATTACTTGAGTTTCTGAAGCACCAAAGATGACGTTTTACATTAGTATCCTGTTAGCTCCAACCTTTAGAAAGTTTCAAGTCAATATATTTTGAATGATAACAAAACTAATTTAAAGAAAATATTTTGAGGAATGACTAATGTCTACCTTGAGTTTCTTAAAGCAAACATGATCATTGTTAGTATATCATGGCTCCAATAGCGAATAATTTCACTTTACATGTGCAAACATGTTTTATCTCGTGTAAAGAGATGGGAACTAAATGACAGTGATAATTATATCATGAAATGAGCATATAAATGCTTATCGGGTTGAAGAAAATCAACATGTACAAGAAATCAAGGCAGGTCTTAGAAAAAGCATTAACTTCAGAAGGTAGACTTAAATTGAAGATACTTATCCATCCCTGAAGCCAACTTGTTCTATTATCTTCAATCATCATGATCGTAATTAGTTTATCATCAATAAGCACGAACTTAAGGCCAAAAGACTAAAGATGTAACACCCTCCAAATTACCACATTTACTCGAGTATGGACATAGTAATTAGTAGAGTATTACTGGTAAGTTCGGACCTATACTAGTTGAAATAATCAATGACACGAAATGTCGCAATACATATACCATGATAACGAGATTTACATATAGGGGTATAGTGTCGCAGTCACTATATACATATACATCATAAGGGCAAGACTAACAAAGTGACCCCAAAAGTATAAATTCGATGCGAACGGGCTAATCCCCTACCCTGATACCTAACCTACTCAAACACCCTGTTGACAAAATAGCATATGCACATATACAACAGAAAAAAAATCTAAAAGTACATCAGTCCTTAGGTAGGTAAGGCCTAACACTATCCTATGTCTATGTACAATGCATCCGTCTCTAGAGGTCTCTATCTCCTCGTGCAGGAAGCCATTGGCCATCGGAGCGATGGCCTCTCCTCCACCGGGCACGGGGTCCTTAGATCTGAGTCAGATGAGGAGGATGACGAACGGGTGCGTCCCCGGCTTGACACGGGTGGAGCGAGGGGATCTCAAACACTCCAGGATGGGCCATGTGAAGGGGCACACCGTCATAAGGAAAGAGGGTCGAAGTCCGAGCGAAGACCGAGGTACTGAAGGAGCGATCAAAGAACATATAGATCCAAACTGGAATAACCAACGGCGTACATAGGTCCAATGCGGATCATATTGCCACACCCACTTGGCGAATCAGAGAAAAACATAGGGACGGCATTCTGCGAATTTGAACAATAAAATACATACAACTGAAGGTGAGAATAATATAAAATTCTCAGGGTAGTTTCCCCCATATACAATATACAATAGGGATAAACAACTCATGCATATATAGTATTCATATAAACACCTACACAGAAATCTTGAAACCCGTAGGCCGGGAACTAAGGATATCGCAATAATCAATCAAGTAATAATATGCATAATCAGAAACTCCATTTCTCATGTCTTTCTCAATTTCCTCAACATAGGGAAGGCTTGTTCTCAGAGATATACATTTACAATTCACAATTTCAGAGGACCATAGACTGCTAGGACATGAGCTCATTCCTATTCAAATCATCGAACTTCATTTTTTCCATTTCCGGATCACTCAGAGGTCTATGCCTAGCCGAACGTCTATCGACTCACAACTTTTCTAGGGAAGTCCTTCTTTTTGCCTTCCCTCTCAACTCTTTCTAAGCCTTGTTTCTGTTTCCCCATATGCCTCAAATATACACAGGAGATATGCACATACTAACATAAGATTTCAGCCATTTCCACATCTCATTATTCTGGCAGAATTGAGGTTCTAGGCATAACAATTGGTTACCATGCCAAACAATCATTCCACCCTGAAGGAAAATTTCACATGACACTTCAATGTGTCTAAAACAACCTGTAAAAATTTCAGGGCAATCAGAGTTATATAACTACTTCAATAAAATAGGCAAATCTGGTGGTCAGAAGTCACAAATTCATGGTCCAGACTTGTGTTTTCAGAATATTTAACCCTAGAATTCGATGGAATCAAGGTACAATAAAATTCACAGAGGTATTTCAACATGTTATTAGTCTTGTGTAAAAATTTCAGGAGCTTTCTCAATCAATTGCTATGATTAAAAATTCGGGCAAGTTTGTTACTTCAGTCTCAACAATTTAGACAGCAACAGTTACAATTCGGTTCCTAATTTTTTTGAGGCATCAAACCTTAAAATTAAACCCCAGGAAAATTCGTGTATTTAGTTTAAGGGCTTAACTACAACATATAATTTTCATGGCTCATGAAACCACCCACAAATTTTCCAGAAAATTCGTGAGAAATTCTGATTACAGAGCAGAATTCAGTCCAGCAACCTAGTTCCAATTTCACTTGAGAAAACCCATTTTAAAACCATCCAAACCCAACACAAAAATTCATACATCAATATCAATATGTTAACCATCAGAATCATCAAAATTTTCGGAATTAGGGCAAGCCAAAACAGAATTGAAAAATTCCACAAAAAGGCAGCAGAAAACCCTACTCTTGAAGGTGCAGCAAGTCTTTATCTCTAGCTTGTTTTAAGTTGTGATTTCTTCACAACCAAAACTCCCCACACAACCTCAAACCCTCCTCTGATCACTGATGGATGTGCAAGAAGGATAGGGTTCTTGAAATTTCAATCGGTTATAATTGTAGAGGTGGAAGTGTAGATCAATTTTTGTGAAGGAAGATTTGGGTTTTGATGATTCTAAGCTAGGGTTTTTGTGAGATGAACACAAGGTGAAGCTCTTGGCTATGGAGGACTTCCAAGCTCTGATTTCTCCTTGAAATGGCCGAATATGAGCATGGCTTGGTTAAGAAGATTAAGTGACTAGGCTTGTCATAAATGCAAGGCAAGATATTTGTAGAAAATCATGATGAATTTGGTGACTAGGCTATGATGGATGGCTAGGATTTGATCTTGGATTCCAAGATTGAATCCTAGCCTTCCACTTGTCTTAATTTGGGGATATTATTTAGTTGTAGTGATGGGAATGTCTTTCTGTTAAAAACCACACACCGAAATCTACCGAACGGGTAAACGCCAATCCATCTAATTCATATTACCTAAATTTAATTCTAGGTATAAAATTATTGTTCCCACACATTCCTAATCTTATTCTCATATTTTCTTAGTTTCGGGCACCTCTGGTCTGATCCAGTTTGCCCAGGAGGCCTTGGGCCAAGTACTATTCACGTTTTTTTTTTTTTTTGTACTCCTCATGGAGTCATTCTCATCACCGTGTTCCTGCCAGAATTCTAATATTCCTATTAAGTTTTCCTCAATTAATATCTAAGAAAACTAGGATGTTACAAAAGACATATCAAGGAATTAATACCGCACCTCAGAAAGTGCACTTCACAGTAAGCTGATCCTCGTTTGAAAAGGAGGGAAAATTTGAAATTCAAATTTGAAATCATATCCAGTTATAGACTGGCATGTCATCTCTTTTTCTAATTTGGTCAACTACTCCAACTTCTAGAAGGAAATGTTCATAAACCATATTCAGAAAGTAAAAGTAGTTTCTAAAGATAATCTCAGAAACCTTTATCTCACAATGGCTTCTGAAACAAATTTAGCTACACTTTTAGATTTCAAGACACAAATAGATGATCAACACATGTCACTTGGAGAACTGATCAAGGACAATGGTCACAAAGGTAGATAATCCATAAATAGAGATGTTGAGCCTCCAAAGAAGTGAAGAATGTGATATAATGTTGATATGTTGCAAAATTTTCTCCTCATCTTTCTATAAAGTTCATTACATCTTGTAATCAGTTTTTGCCTGCAAAAATCTTCTTTCTACATTCTTAGTGGATAACACATTCTTCCAAGGAAGAATAGTTAGAAAGAAGTCATTCAAGTTTTCACAGGACATTGATTGTATATTTTATGGAAACTTGAGTGTAGGTTAGTTTGAGTGGCAAATCCAAACACACAAATTTGTATCCTCGATCCAGGAGTGATCGTGTAAATAGCTTGGAGAGGCTACAGGAAACTACTTGCAATGCGTTAGTAAGGTATTTTTACTGGTTACAGGTTAGCTTAGAGAGGCTAGTACAATACTACCGGTTAGCTTGGAGAGGCTGGTTAAAGATTATTTGGTTCAGCTTGGAAAGGCTGGTAAATAACTACTTGGTGTGTGATAGGGGTTGTCTATCGGTAATAGGTAAGAGCATGGGCAAGCTCCTGAAAAGACTATCCGTTTTCTTTCTTGGGTTGAGAAAGGTTTAGTGAAACTTAATGGTGGTTGAGAACTAGATATAGCAGGTTGGCGAACTAGTATAAAAATATTTGTGCAGGACTTTCTTCTTCCTTATCTCTCTTACATTCACTGCTCAAGTTTATTATTTATTATCGCTAAAGTCTATTTTATTTGATCTTTTGTTACTAACGCTATAGTTTAGAAAGTCACTTTTTTTACCTAATTGTATTTCCACTGGACTTCAAGCTCAAAGCTTGATAGTATTCTATTTAAGTTTTCAGAAGCAAGAGAAAAAAGCATGATTCAACCCCAATTTCTCATGCATTTTTCTACCTACAAATGGTATCAGAGCTTGGCCTCTAAGGGTTGAGCATTCTAACGATTGCAGAGGACAAAGATCTGAGGACAAATGGTACAAAGTATTCATATAGCAGAAGGACATTCCATCAACAGACTACCATTCTTTGATGGTGGACTATGCCTTAGAAAGATCACATGGAATTGTGCATAAAATACACAAGCCTTAACATGTGGGAAATAATTCAATAAGATGACTATGTCCCATCTAAAGAGGCTCCCAAAATGATGATGTAGCTTCAACATCAAGAGAAATTCCTAGGAGCAGGTGGAGAACAACAAAGCCAAGTTCAGTTGAACTCTAAGGCTAAATACCTGCTCATGTGTACACTAAGCAAGGTTGAATATGATAAAATCATTACTTATGACACAGCAAAGAAGATATAGGATAGATTGCATATGGTACTGATCAAGTTAAGGAGAGTAAGATGAGTATGTTAGTTAATCAATGCGAGATGTTTAAAATGAAGAATCAAGAGAGTATTGATGAAATGACCACAAAGTTTATGCACATTTTAAACCAGCTAAAGGGGCTAGGCAAATGATACTCTAACTCTAAAATGGTTAGAAAAATCTTGAGAAGCTTCCTTGCCAAATGGCTACCTAAGGCTACAGCCATCACAAAGACTAAAGACTTTCAAACTCTCAGTCCAGACGCACTTATCGGATTTCTCAAACTCATGAGGTAGTGCTCTCTGAAATGCATGATAAATCCATCAAGAAGAGCAAGTCTGGCCTTGAAGTCATCTATCAGAAGCTAAATAAGGCCAAGGCAATAATAGTTGCTGAAACCTCTAATGAAGAAGAAGAGTTTGATGATGAGACAGAAGAAGAGGAAGATGGAGACGAGCTCTCCATGCTCATGAGAAAGATGTCAAAAGCCTGAAGAGGCAAGACAAAAAGAAGAAGAGACATCAACCTTAAGAAGGATAGAAAGGGAAAAGTGAGGCTGGAAAACGTCATCTGACAACTATGGAGAGAAGCACACTTTAAACTAGAATGTCCCAAACTCAAAGGTCCACAAAAGAAGTTCGTGCGCAAGAAGAAAGGTATGCTGGCCACTTGGAGTGAATTAGAGGAAGAAAAGGAAAGAATAGAAGATCAGGAGGAGCTAGATGTTGAAACCTGTGCTTCATGGAGGCTATACATCAGAAAGTGAACCTTAGGTAAATAACTCTGAATCTAATCTTTCCTATGATGATCTTTTAGCTTTGTATGAAGAGTTGCTTGAGGAATCTCAAACTTTTTCCTCTCACTCTCTTAACCTTAAAGAAAACATCAAAGAGTTGTTTTAGAACTTGAGATCCCAAGTCTAAAGCTTAAGAATCTTAGGCTTGAGAATGAAGAAATACAAGGAGAAAACAAAGATTTGAATATTAAACTCAATGTCTTTGAAATTGAAGTCTCTAAGAAAAATGAAAAATTTCATAAAGTAATTTCTGAACTTGAGAGGATTTCACTTATGAAATTTGGCCTTGAAAAGATGGTGAAAGGTTCAAAAATCTTGAACTAATACTTGGAGGTCAGAGGCCATATTTTCAAAAAATCGGGTTCGGATATGAAGAGAAAATAGATGAGAAAAGGAAGCCAATTCAATTTAAAAAGGTAGGAAAAAAGGTTTCTTGTACACTTCTGTCAAAAAAAGGACATCCACCTAACAAGTGCTTCATGAGAAAGAAGTCTGTCAAAAGGTTGGGAAATTGTCCCTCTCAAAAAACTAACTCAAGAGGACCTAAGAAAGTCTAGATACCTAAATTGAAAACTTCATTTGTTGTAGATTTTCCTAGAATGCACGTGGAACCTGACAACAAGTGGTACATGGATAGTGGCTACTCCAAACACATGTCCGATGCAGAAATAGTTCAGAACTTACGGCCTAAAAATTCTGGATCAGTAAAGTTCGTTGATGGAGGTAAGGCCAGGTCATAGGCATAGAAAATGTTGGTAAGGATGATTCCCACCGAATTTCTAATGTGTTGTATGTCAATGGTCTAGCTCACAACTTGTTAAGTATTAGTTTCTGACCAAGTCTTTAATGTTATTTTTAATGCACATGCATACAAGATAGCAAGTCCCACTTCAGGACAAGTCATCCTATCTGTAAAAAACATGATAACACGTATGTGTTACTATTGGATGACCTACAAGATCAAGATATAAAATGCCTCAAATCCTTCACGGATGAAAAGTGGTTGTGGCATAAGAAGCTTAGGCATGCTCATATGAAACTTATTATCTAGCTTTATCAAAGAGCTAGTTAGAGGCCTACCAAGGATCAGATTTGACATGGATTCAACTTGTGATTTTTGTAAGAAAAGAAAGGAAAGCAAACCAAAGCTTCTTTCGACAACAAACATGTGGTTTCAACCACTAAACCATTTGAGCTTTTACATATGAATCTCTTTGGACCAACTAAGACTGGAGTCTTGCTTGGAAGAAATATTGCCTTGTCATAGTAGATGACTACTCCAGATTTACATGGGCTATCTTCCTAGCTTCTAAGGATGAGATGGTCGATAGATTCAAAGTGTTTGCAAAACATGTTTGTATTGAAAAGAATTTCAAATCACCTCTATCCAATCTGATCATGGAGGAGAATTTGAAAATCATGTTTTTGAAAAGTTTTCTGAAAAATATAGCATTCTTCATGAGTTTCTGCTCTAGGAACTCCCAACAAAATGGGATTTCTGAAAGGAATAAAAGCTTGAGGACATGGTCAAGACAATGCTTTTAGAAAGGTTTATCAAAAGGTTTTTGGAAAGAGGCTAGAAATACCTCTTGCTATATCGAAAACAAAATCTTTTTGACGCTAATCCTCAAGAGGACTCCCTAGGAGCTTTGGAAGGGTAGAAAACCCAACATATCATACTTTCATATTTTTGGCTCATATGGACAAACTCATGAAGTTTGATCCTAAGTTTGATGATGGGGTTTTCTTTGGTTATTTCTCAGTTTCAAAAGCTTACAGTATACAATGGAAGAATGCTATACATTGAGGAGACCATTCACATCAAGTTCAAGGAGCTCAAGAAAGATTTTGTTGATGATCTTGAAGAACTAGAACAAAACCTTGAAAAAAAGTCTTAAGGAAACCTCATAAAGTAAGCAATAAAAGCCATACCTTCAGAAATAAACTCCAGAACATGAACGCTTCAGAAGGCTGCTCAAGACTCCAAAGCAATCAAAAGTAGTACTTCTGATCATGAAGAAGAGAAATCTGAAGATGAAGGAGAAAGTAGGAAAAATTTCAAAGTAAAATAAAGTCTCTAGCTATATTAACAAAATTCTACAAATTCAAAAGTTGAAAACTACTCTTTCACCAACAGCTAGAAGTCTCAATTTTATTACCCTATCAAATGAACAAATAAAATCCTATAAAAATTTATGGTTGAGATGTCATCAACATTCTGTAAAAATTTCAGCTCAAAATTCAATCATTTGGTATAATAACAAAATTAGACAAATTAAGTACTCCAAAATTGACTATGATGCAAAAACCCTAACCAGCTCAGTTCTTGAATTTTGAAAAATAGTAAAAGTGCTCAAAATGACTCAAGAAAAGTATTGGAGACACCTTAGTATGTTAGCTTTATCATATAAAAATTTTAGCCCAAAATAAAGTCTCCAACTATGTGAACAAAATCATACAAATTGAACTTCCGCTTAAATCTGAGAATTCCAACAATATAGTTCACAACTTATTTTGACAAAAAGGATTTCCTAACATCATCCAATCATTCTACCAAATTAGACACATCAATATTTATATATTATCAATCAATAAAACTAAAAATTTCAAGCCAAACCACAAAAAACTTCAAAGCAATTTCTGAAAGAAAAGAGGCCAAAGAAAATCGTGCTTGATTCTTGCAAGCTCTTGTTCTTGTTATTGGATTTCTTCCAGAGTTTTTGCACCCAATTTCAATTCCAACCTTCCAAATCCTTTTCTTAGACAGCCAACATAACAGAAATTATTGATGGTGAAGTGGGATAAAAATCCTTTGTTGGAGTGAGATATAAAGATATCAAGAGATCGATTGGGTTTTTTTGTGTAAATTCTTGATCTTTGATGTGTACAATGAAGTTTTAGGCTTTTTTATGAGGGTTTGAGGAAGAAGAAAAGTGAAGATGGCTGCAAATGGAAGGCTTGGCCAAAATTGAGAAAAGAAATGGTAAGATTTTGTGTTTTCATTCATTTAAAATAACATATATGTTAATTTCTATTTTAAAAATGGTTTCCTTAAAGATAATTATGTGAATTTTTATAATGTTCTCATTGGCTTGTCATAAAGGCAATGGTGTGGCACTTCTCAAGCCACACACTTGTCACCTTAGGTTTTCCACTTACATTGCAAGTTTCATGTGGTGTAAAAAATTACATATCCTAGCTTAATCGAACAAGAAATACTGGACCCGTAAATATATTATCCGAAATTAAATTTCGGGTCAAAAATTTTTATTTCTAACATTTTCTAACCTTAATCATATATTTCTCAGTCTTGGATATTTAGGTCCCAATTCTAGGGTTTTGATGGTCCCGATGGGCTTCCAGGACTTGCACAATCACTATTCATGTTTTTTTTTCTCTCTAAGATGTTCTTATCAAGACTAATTTTATCCAATTTATGAAATTATGATTACTAAAGTTTAAATAAAATTTTTAAAATAAATTTCGAGGTGTTACAGAAATATTGCAAAGTCTCTTTTTCTTTTTTTTTTTATTTCCTTTTTTCTAAATGTGTAAACCAATGCAATGCGAAAGCCCCCAGAAACTATAGTAACAATTATTTCATTATTTATGTTGAGTTTCCACTATATTACCACACCAAATAATTAGAAGAGTAAGCGGCGCACCAAAATACTTTGAAGAGCAAGTGTTGTATAGTATTAATACACTTTAAACATCTTCGGTCACGTTAAGGTTTAAAATTTAAGGTTTATAAAGTAAATTGATCAGACAACACAACAAATTTAAGGTTTATAAAGTATGTATAACGTATCATTCAAAAAATAAAATAAAATAAAAGAGTATGTATAACGTTGCAAAGTCCCATTGAAAGCAATGCAAATGGCAAAGTCTCGTGGAAACTACATATGTTAACGTTTTAATTATTTCCATTATTCTTCTTGAGTTTCCAGTATATTCGGTTAATTTCAAGAGAAATATTTGTGGAAAAAATGCATACCTAAAATAAATAGAAATAATGGCATAAAAAATAAATACAAAAATAGAAATAAAATAATCAAATCATGTGAACCGGAAGCAATGAAGGACATTTTTAGACGCCAAGTTTTCATCAAAGTGATTTTTAAACAATTGAAACAATTAAATACACCAAAATAAAATAATTTGAAGAGCAAATGGCGTATAGTAATAATGGTCAAAATATGGACAACATAAAAGTTTAGACCTTTTCATCAATAGGGATCGGACCATATTTGTACTAATTAATCCTTTATTTCGATGTATATTTAGAGTGTCTCACTTTGGTGGTACATGCACTTTTATTTTCCATTTATCAACACTTGATGACAGATTGGTAAGTAATATAAATTGATCATTATTGTTTGATGTCTTCCTCCTAAGCTTGCTTTGACATGTAGGATCTGTGATACATACATTGTTATTTCAAAATGTGAGAATTTTATTGACCATGAGTACCAATCTGTAGAAAATAAAAACAACATGGAATTGAAATTAATTATATTCCTTTAAGGCTTTTGAAAATATGCTTCGTGACGATGATGCGTGTAATGGTAGAAATTTTTAGAACAACAATGATCGGTAGTATTATGAATAAGGTTAAAAAATTAAAATACAAAAACAAATAAGAAAGAGAGAACAAGTATACATACCTTATGTTTGAACATAAGTGGTTTTCTTCAATGATATTCAGAAAGTGATTTACCTAAGTGGTTGGTGCTCATATATAAAAGAGTATGTATAACGTTGCAAGGTCCCATGGAAGGAAATGCAAATGGCAGAGCCTCGTGGAAATTACATATGTTAACATTTTAATTATTTCCATTATTTATCTTGGGTTTCCAGTATATTATTCGGTTAGTTTCAAGAGAAATGTTTGTGAACAAAATGGATACTTAAAATAAATAGAAATAATGACATAAAAATAAATACATAAATAGAAATAAAATAATCAAATCATGTGAATCGGAAGCAATGAAGGACTTTTTTAAACGCCAATTCTTCATCAAAGGGAAGAGCAAATTAAATACACCAAATTAAAATAATTTCAAGAGCAAATGGCGTATAGTAATAATGGTCAAACTTTATAACGTTATATTTAAATTTTTCTCCTTAATTTTTTTTCTATATATACCTTGATATATTGATAATAATACATTTTATTGTAATTACATGTTTACATATAACAATTAATGCTTTGTGTAGCGAAGAATGATAATAATAATAATAATAATAATAATAATAATAATAATAATATATTGATAGCCAATTGACCAGAACCTGTTAATTTGTGTATTAGATTGCAAATCGAAAGGAACCACGGACATTGTATTAAAAAGACTAGAACCTCCAAGACGAAAGTTCTAAGGCCTACATTGTCACCGACACTAGTCGATCTTACAAATATCTAAGCCTAAAACAAGCGGATCATTGGAATTAGTAATTGCACTTTAAAATTACGTAGCCAGTTTTTATCAAAACCAAATATCGCAATTGATTACAACCCACACCAATTATTAAATAATTTCAATATTCTCCCACTTATTCTTCAGGACAGAAAAGGTAAGGAATTACTTCAGCGCTTTACAAATGGACTCCGATTTCATCGAGTGTCTACTAAAGTAGAAGGTGTTGACTTCACGAAGTCAGAAAATTTGTGGCTAGTGGAATCATGTGATGAAAAAAATTCGTAATTGAGGATCAAAGGTCAAGTCAACTCTGCAAATTTTTAAACTTCAGATAAAAAAAGATTAAATTGTTCTTTAGAAAGAATTTCTATAGCGTCGTTTGCTAAGGGCACTAATTATGATTTCAAGAGTAAAAAAAAATTCTAATATGATAATAAATTGAAAACTTAAAATATTTATTATTTTTTTCATTTAAAACTATCCACTATTAAAAACTTGATCAATACCCATAAAATGCTAAGCCGAAATCTTAGCGGTTGTGGCCACTGCGAATTTTCCAAATTTAAAAACAATTTTCCCACATCATTTTTGAAAAATGCTGACCAATAAATTTTGTAATGATATACCATTCTCATTACTACTCTGACGAATAAATGTATCATATTACTTCACTTCGATTAAGTTTGTTTCAACTTTTAAAAAATTAGCTATGAAATTTAAATTTTACATATAACTAAAAAAATTGAATAACAGATTTTAATTTTTAATTTTGATTATTTAAAAAAAATTATCCAAAAGTTGAAAACAGGTTTTATTTTCAATTTTGATTACTTTAAAAAAATTATTCCAACATATGAAAAGTGAAAATTTTATCTAAATGCACCCTTCAATCCTTCATTTAACAGTTAACATAATTTCTATAAACCATGGGTGTCAACGTTGCCGTGACAAGCAATGCGCTAACTACCAACAATCCTAGATGCAACGGCTCATTAAGATGGGTACATTTTCTAAGTGCCAAAAACGGAGTAGCATTTAGGCCCAATAACTAAAAGCAACAAAAGTATGCTTTTGTACAGGTTTGGTGCCTGACCAGATTTATTATTATAAGAGTAAAGTCGAGATTCGACCAAGGAAAAAAAAAGAAAGAGCAATTCATACACTACAGGGGAAGTTAGTACTGTCAGAACCATTCACAGATGATATCTCAAGAGAGCAGAGAGACAAGAGAAACAAATTCCAGGGTTACCCGGCCCTTGGACCTGGTGTTGATGACAAAATGCTCTGGGTACTTCCTTAATAGCATAAGCAAACCATACCAAGGCTTCCCTTTGGATTCAGGACCAGGCCAATCCTCAGATGTCAGATACCTCCTCACTCTACTGTGGTGCCAAACACTGCTATACTGCTCAAGCAACTAAACAATAATAGAGAAGCAAATCAATTCAGAATTTAAAGATATGCGTTTATGCATCTTACCAAATGAATTTTAGATGCATAATAATAATGGATATCAAACATGTATTGTGGAGTTCTACATTCTACCTCCTATACAATACAAGTCTAGAAGTTTGAAGTTTAAATTTCTCTCCAACTTCCCATTGCCAACCCAACACTGCCCCACAAGAAAAAAAAAATCTACACTCCCACTTTTCACCGGTCACAATGTTACCAGACACCCAGTTGATGCCACCAAGAAAAAAGGAAAACATAAAACAACACTATGCATGCATAGTTTTTATCTATGTGGATTGTAAGAATTGAAAATGAAAACATGACAACTCGTCATACCACTAGGCAAGCAAAATATTTATTAAAGCATCAATGTTACCTTATGCACACCCTCAATACAATGGTAGCAGACCGATAATTAATTAGGTATATACCAAGGGAGGCAGGGGATCCGGTTGCCAACTAATGAGCCTCACAATACAAAAGAAAAAGTTGAATGTTGGTTAGCATCTCAGTAGTTATGTTTATAAGTTGCTAGAGAGAGGAAAGGACAGGTACGAATTGAGTGGTGAAATTAGCGAGTGAAGGTCTCTAATACCCTATTACACGTTATCTTCCTCCAGGTCATTATTCTCATCTAGAGAAACTGACATCGAATAACCCACATCACATTCTTATTTATTCTTCCTCATCTACTCTGGTTTGTTTCTTTCCCTGAACCAACACTGTCACCTTGTGTCAGAATCCCTTGATCCAAGGGTGACTCATGGTTGGGACACAGATGGACACACAAGTGTCAGCATTGGAGAGAAGCCTGCACGATTGGCATTGACAAGGTGAAGAGGCTGAGAGATGCTTGCTGACGGATGCTTAGAGTTCAAAACACCCAGGTTGTTGTCTGGGAAATCTTGACCAAAATGAATGAGCCTATTGGCAATCCATCAAGAGCCCAACACAATACTAGGATCAATTTTGGAGGGCAAACTGTTAAGGGTGGAGAATGGTACTAAGAGGGCATTGAAAGATGGAGAAGATTGATATTCCCCTATTTGCAAGAGAAGATGCATATGGATGGGTGAACAAGGTAGCAGGGTTTCAATCGGTTCTGATAACTATGAACAGAATAGCTCTAAGGACTGGAAATACCTTTAATCCATGATCGGGGAGGAAGTACAACCGAAGCCTCTCCAATTCAATAGGTAGTTCAGGAGAATGGAGCATTAGGTTAGGGCGAAGTGGGTAAGTCCAAAAAGATCCATGGGAGGATCAATCACCAAATCCTGTCCCGTCAGAGTCTCAGGTGGGAGACATCAAGGAAATGCTTGTGAATAAACCGAATTGTGTAGGAGAGGAAGAAATTCCAGGCAGCTACCTAAGGCGGAGTATACAGATAGAATAAGGAAGGGATTATGTTTCCATTGTTAAGAGAAGTTCTTGCCTAAGCATGTTTGCAAAAGAGAGGGAAAAATGGAAAAAAAATCAGGGTGATATGGTTGGAAGAAATTACCAGAAGTAAAGGATGAGCTTCTCTGGCTGAAGAGGAGGAAATCATAGAATGGGATGGGAAACCACTTCAGCTTGATCTCAAAAGTATGGCTGGACTCGCTTCAAACCAATCCCTAACGTTGTGGTGTGAGGTAAAATCATAAGGGTCATGATGTAAGTAGATTGTGGAGCATCACACAATTTCATCTTCCACTGGATTGCAGAGGAGTTTCACTTGTCAGTAATTGAAACAACTCAGTTTTGGGTTAAGGTGGGTGATGGACAATAAGCAAGTACTGACAGAAGTTTGAAACATATGCTAGTGTTCTGAAGAACTCGAAAAGAGGCTACTTGAAGGGCCAAAGGAAGAGGTACAAATAAGTTGAACCCAATAGACACTTCGAATTTGTAAACAAATTTTGCTTTGGTAATAGATGAGAAAAATCAGCTTTTTCAGAGAGAGAGGAGCTTTGGTTTGGGGACAAGTGAGTATAGTAGGGAGGAAAAGGAGACAGTAGGGTGACAGCCCATGGTTGATGTCAGGGTCAAGCTGGAGAAACAGCCACAGCAACTGCCTTGCCAATCTCTAGAAGGCGGAGAGGAGGAGTTGACGGGCGACGGGGAAGGAAGAGAGATGATGTTGCAATAAGGCATGAAAAGAGAAGGCATGGGAAAACAAGACATTCCACTAGTCAATGTGCGAACCATTGGCCGTGTGATTATTGCACAAAAGGAGAAGGAGGCAGTGATAGAATAGGAGGAACAGTGGCAGTAACTACCGCTGGGTCAGGTGACAAACTTGAAGGCACAAGTTGTATGCTTTTACAGCATTGGGGAGAAGCCACCTACAACACGTGTTGGTGTTGCCGATGGTACTTCGGCCTTGCTGGCAGCAATGCTGAAGAGGGTAACCAAGAGAAGCCACAAGAAGGAGGCAGAGAACAGGAGAACAAGACTGGGTGACCGCTGACACATCAATAAAGTTCCAGCCATATCTAAATTCTTATCCAATTCTATTAGTTCAACTGATCTGGAGTACAAATGGATACAACATAGATAAAAATGGATACTAGATAGTAGAAATACTATATGCAAATGCAAAACAATATCATTACAAGTTAAGCATTGTAGAATTCTGGTGACAACTACAAAAATGGATAAAAATCTGTTCAGCCATTCTTGTAGGTTTATAAATAATTCTAAGAACTAACCTCCGCATGAAGTTTCTCCATAGGCATCCACTCTCCAGGACCACAAAGATCAGAGAGAACAGTAGCTACAGATGATACAACATCCTTTTCTTCCAACTGCTGAAGCTGAAGATTATCAGCATCTCGATCTACTCGGGATCTTCCTTCTGGCTTCTCTCTGCAGAAACCAAACCACCGCAATATTCAATAATAACCAAGGCTACAAATTCTGAGACTAATCACGTAGACTAGAAGTTGGAATCAAAGCAAAAGCATAAACAGTTGGGTTAACAAGAATAAAGAAAATAAACACAAGTTAGGTTTAGGCAGTATTATGTCTTCACTTCCCATAACTACCATGGAAAAGAATTTGTGTTTGACAGTATTCGAGAGACTTCAGCTTGCCATTATTATTTTTTGTTTATTTCCTCTTCAACAGGATTCCTAATCCTTCCTTAGATAAACTTTTCCATTCCATTGTTGTTTTAATTCATTCTTCATTTCAAAGAAAAGCATTTCATGCTTTAATGATTTTGAAGCCAAAAACTCTTTCTGTTTGGTTTCATTTATTTATTTTCCTCACAGCATTCAATTGGAACAGAAGCATTTGAATAAATCCAAATTAAAAAGTAAGTCTTGACACAAGCTGGTCAATTACGAATTATGATTTTCAAAATGGCACAATAATTTTTCCATCCCACTTTTAAGCTAGTTTGACTCCTTTGACCTATACTTAACCAATAATTACGAAAACAGACCAATTTGAAAATTAAATTTAACCTACTTACATAGCCTCTTACAATACAAAATCGGTAAACTATGAAGAAAGAACATGTACAATTGTTCCCATGCAAGGAAACAAAACATCAAACCACACTATAGATAGTTACTGAGTGAAAATGAAAGCCAAAACCAAGCACCAAATGTTGTCAAGTGGCCAATAAGAGGAAGCCAAAACCAAAAATCAAGAACAGCGACCACTCATAAATCACCATACTACTGCCTAGTTATTATTCCTTTTATGAAAGGATGAGAAAAAAGAGAACAAAAAAAGGACCAAGAGCATACAAGAGTTTGAAGATCTCAAATCAGCAGAAAGAAGGAACTCATCAAGGTGGATGGTATTGCTGGAACACTGTTGAAGTTATGAATTTAAGACTAAGCAATAAGGAAAAGAGAAAGATCAGAGCCAAAAAATATTAAATATATTATTGTTATTAAAATAAAATTAAAAATAAATTAAATTACTATTAAATTATTAAAAGATATTATTAAAAATATAGAGAATAATTACAATTCCTGTTTTAAAAAAAAGGCTCTTGCAACAAAACAGAAATAAAAAATATAACAAAACTTTTTTAGGCCTTGGCCCATAACATGCTATTGGAGATAAATAATAATAATTTTGGGTGATTTAAGAGTGATACCCACTTCCAGACAACAAAAACAAAGGTAGTGACACTCGCAGTTGACCACTAAACAAAAAGAGTGAAAACTAAAAACCATTGCCCAATATCATGCTCCCACCACCTACTCACCTATAAAACACTTCCCAGCCATTGACAACCACGGAACCACCCACCCACAGTCCTCAGCCACCAGAGTGCCTTAGAAGGCAATTGTAGCAAAACAAATAGCGCTTCAGGTGAACAAGCCCAGAATACTACAAAGATGAGGATTGATTGAGAAATGCAGGTCACAGCTGAGAGAGAGAGAGAGAGAGAGAGGGAGGCAGTAACAGGGATGGAGATCAAGAGAGAGCAAGAGAGATATGCTCTTAGGGTTTTGGGTGGCCTGAGACAGATCACAGAATGGGCACTCAACATTCAAAAATGGGATCAGGGCTAGGTTGCTAAACTTGCACGATCGTGATGACTTAACAATCTTACCCGGTGATCCTACCACAATCCCACATGTTTGAGTTACGCAGCAGGATCGGATGATTTTACAAGTTATCTCACGATCCCAGCAACCTTGATTGTTGATGAAATTGAAACAACAATAAATTTAGGAATTGAACGAGACATATATAAAACGTGGAAATGGAAGCAGCATGCAAAGTAGAAAGAGGACAATTAGGGAAATAAAACTGAGGTGCCGCTTACCGAAAATCCTCCACAAATGAAGTGTGAGAATATTTACAAAATGCCAGAGTGGCATTTTGGGAAATGCCACGACAACTTGTCAATATACCAAATTATCTGCATCTAGACATCTACTCCACCTTTTTCCATTCTGGCTACCAAATATGCCAAATTACCAACTGAACTGACTCAACAATCTCTTCCTTTATCCCCAACCGCAAAGGGAATTTTTCATGATCCTCTTGGTCCCCTCAGCAATAGTCACCGAATCAATGATCTAAAACGAGAATAAATAGTAAAGAGAAATACCACAATAAGACAATATCTTTCTCTAAATGATTTTTATTGAAACTGTGGTTTTCGTAGAGCCCAACGGCATTGGTTGATCCATCAAAACAATCCCAACTAGTGGGATAATATATGGCTGTTGTACAAGGCAAACATACGTAACCAATGTAACATAACCTCCTAAGGAGAAGGATGCACCACTCTAGAGATCTTATAAACCACAAGAACAAGAAAAAGCCATTGCATGTATTACAACACAGTCGCACAACCAAACAAGGGACAACAACAATCTAACCTAGCAAAATTTCTCATCTTCATATAAACACAATTTCAAATAACATAACAAGTCAAGCAAACGAGAAGATCCAAATATAAGATCTCGACTACCTCCCTGTTATCCTAAAAAATCCTTTTGGGATTTGTGGTGCTGAAGCACAGCCTTCATTATACGTAAAACCAAGTGATAGTTGATAATGACAAAGAGCAACATTCATTATACTTAAAAAGTTAAAACCAAGTGATAGTTAAAAATACAAAATCGTAGAATGTAGAACACAAATCAACATCAATACCTCAAGAATCTCACAAATCATTACTATTGCAAGAATCTCTAACCGTATGTTCGTGGGTCTGGATTTTGGAGGGAAAGAAGGGTTTGTCCATGAAAAGACCTACAATACAAACCCATCCTTCCCCACCCTTTTCACTCCACACCCCAAACTCATTAACATACCCTTAGGGATTTTCACAAGAAGTCAAAACACAGTTCCATGCTAAAACTATCACAAAGCACAGCCTTCATCACACGTAAAACCAAGCGATAGTTGATACCAATGAAGAGCTGCATTCACTATACATAAAAGTTAAAACCAAGTGATAGCTAAAAACACAAAATCTTAGAATGTAGTTGACAAATCGACATCAATACCTCAAGAATATCATAAATCATTACTATTGCAAGAATCTCTAACCGTATGTTCATGAGTCTGGGTTTTGGATACAAGAATCTGCAAACCCTTCCTTCCCCACCCTTTCCCTCCAAAACCCAAACTCATTAACATACTATTAGGGATTCTCGCAAATAGTAAAAACACAGTTCCATGCTAAAACTATCACAAAGCACAGCCTTCATTATACATAAAACCAAGCGATAATCGATAACGATGAAAAGCAGCATTCATTATACTTAAAAGTTAAAACCAAATGACAGTTAAACACACAAAATCATAGAATGTAGATGACAAATCGACATCAATACCTCAAGAATCTCATAAATCATTACTATTGCAAGAATCTCTAACGTACGTTCGTGAGTCTAGTTTGGAGGGGAAGGAAGGGTTTGTTCATCACAAGAATCTACAAACCCTTCCTTCCCCATCCTCCCCCCCAAAACCAAACTCATTAACATACCCTTAGGATTCTCAAATAGTAAAAACAAAGATCCGTGCTAAAAACTATCACAAAGCACCTTCATTATACGTAAAACCAAGCAATAGTTGATAACGATGAAGAGCAGCATTCACTATACTTAAAACCAAATGATAGTTAAATAACACATAATCGTAGAATGTAGATGACAAATTGACATCAATACCTCAAGAATCTCATAAATCATTACTATTGCAAGCATCTCTAACAGTATGTCTGTGAGTCTGGTTTTAGGGCGAAGGTTTTGTCCATCACTAGAATCTACAAACCAGACAAACCCTTCCTTACCCCTCCAAAACCCGAACTCATTAACATTCCCCTAGGGATTCTCGCAAATAGTAAAAACACAATTCCATGCTAAAACTATCACAAGAATCTCATAATCCAATTATTCAATCACAAAGAAAATCGTGTTATTCGGATCAGGTCATTCAGAACCCTATTCTTGACAACACATGCATCATTCAAAAGATAATTTTACATGCTATAAATCCGATAACCAAATAAACATAATGCCAATTTCAGAACCCATATATCCTTTCAGGCAAACACACCAATCATGCAAAAACAATAATCCAAAACAACCCAATTATCCAGAAATGCAAGGCGAGTAAGAAACACTAACCCAATGATCCAGCCATCGAAGCCTTGCTTCCAGAGCCCACTCCGCCGTACCCGTAACCTTCAAAGCCATCCCTCCTCCCCTTCTTCCCACTACTGCCCCCGCCAGCACCAACATCATCTTCATCATCATACTCCTCCTCATAGTACTCCCTCCTCCCCTTCTTCACTACCGCGCCAGCCCCGGCCGCAGCAGCAGAGGCCAGGTGGTAGTTATAATGAGGCACGACCGGCCCTCCGGCTACCCCGGCGACGGAGGCGGAGTGATTGGGGTAGTGGCGGGGGCCAATCGGGCCGCCGAGGATGCTGCGGACGGGGAGGAGGAAGTAGAACTCCTTGTCCCCGATCTGGAGGAGGTCCTGGGAGTCGAGCTTGACCGGGGGGTTGCCGGGGAGGTGGAGGACGCCTTCGACGAGGCAGCCGTTCTTGCCGAGCACCTCGAGGGCGAAGCGGCGGCGGGCGAAGTCATAGAAGATGCGGGCGTGGTGGCGGGAGATGTTCATGCCGCCACCCAGGCTTGAGAGGTCGACGTCCACGGTTGATTTCTTGGAGTTGCGCCCAAGGACGATGGAGTAGGTCTGCATGTAGTACTCGAAGTCCTCGCCTTGGAGCTTCGCGAAGCCCGCCTCACGTCGCCGCCGGGAGCTGCGGTTCCCATGGCGGTGGTAGTGGTGGTCGGAAAACGAGAATGGGAAGAGAGGGAGAGAGGATGGTAATTGGGTTTTGGGAATGTGTGTGAAGAAAGGATGGGAAACGTCAAGGGGAGTTATAATTTGATTCTCAGCAAGGCTTGTTTGGTTGTGGTGTGGCCCTGGGGGACTCTTGAGAATGAAAAAAGAAAAAACTGTATTGTTTAGTAAAATAGTGTAAAATTTACCCTTTCAATAAAGAATATAATTTTTCGGTAACTGTATTATAAAGGTGCTATTGATATCTAAAATAAGAAAACCTTTTGATCTAGAAGTGGAGTTTAGAAGTGGAATCGGAGGACCCAATCTCAATTTTCATGTTTTAAGTAATATCTAAAATGGAAATTATAATTATAATTATACGTTCAATTCCATATAATTCAAAAACAACTAAAATAAGCTTTTTTTAGTTTTGAATTTCTTATGAATTGTTAATTCCATGACTCATTCAATATCTCTTTCCCAATTGAAGTATGTATCTTTTTTCTTTTTTATTTTGTAACAATCATATTCCAATTCTATGGTAAAGCTTCCATATTTGAAACCTTAAATGCATTTTACCCCCCTGTGACCATCTGGAATTAGATTTACTTTTAAAATGCAACGTACCCTTACCTTTTAAAATTTGCAATTAGCCTTTCTGCTAATAGACGTCCATTTACACTGTTAATGATATTTTTGGATAAAATTGCCCTTACACTCTTTTAAATTTTCCCAACCCTCATTCCTAACCCTTTCACTTTCCTTTGCCATGCTTCCAGAAATGCTCTCTTCCTTGTTCTCTTTCAATTTCCCAACCCATTTCATGACCACCGCAAGCCATCATTGTTCTTTCCTCCAAGCCCATCACCAGTGAGCGCCAACCACCACCACAAGCAATAATAATCGGAGCAACACTCTCTACAACCATTCCCTTGCCATGCTTCCACCTCTAACTTTTGGGGGTTCTGTTGGTTTTGGGGCTATGGGTTGTAGAATAGAGAGAGAGCACAGTGGTGGCAGATCGTGGAGATGGAGGAGGTGCCAGTAGGAGGAGGAGGGGTTTGACTTCGCCCTGAACTAGTACGGGTCAAAGATCCAATGATGGTGGTGGTCGCGCATGCCCGTCTGTGCACAAGGGCGGTGATGAGACATAGCGACGACGGAGGAGGAGGAGGTCGTGACAACTTCGCTGTGATGTCTCCGACGCAGCCGTGGAGTGGAGAAAGATGATGGTGACAACAGTGGCAATTGCCGCCCACTTGTCTCTTTTTTCTTTTTTTTCCTGTTTGACATTTGAAAAGATTGGTTGGTGCTCTAATATTTGGATTGTTTGGTTTTGGTCTTTTTTTTTCCTTTTGCGACTAATGAATGAAGAATGGTGTTATTATTGATTTGTATTTCGTTATGGTTTTGAAATTTGAAAGACTATTTATGTGGGTGATGAGTTGCTGGAGAGAGCTTTTCTCCTGTTGAAATTGGGTGAAAGAAGGGTGAAAGAGATGACTGGACGAAGGGGATGAGAGATGGAAAATTCAAAAAAGTGTAAAGGCAATCTTGTCCAAAAAATATCATTTAACATGAAAATGGACGTCTCATTAATCTGAAAAGGGCTCATTTACATTTAAAACACAAAGGGTTGCGTGCATTTTAAAGTTGAACTAAATTGCACATGGACTAAAACACAAGGGGTGAAATGCATTTAACCCTAATTGAAATTGAAATCAAAATTCTATATTACAATTTCAATTTCAACATCTAAACAAACCTTAATAAGAATATTAAAGAAAACAATTTCTACTTTTATTGTCATCAAAGAAAGTATGTAATAGTCTTTTAAATATTATGAAGTACAAACTAGCTCTTAAAGCATTAGATGTTCTTAAAATATCTCATTAGATTCTCTAAAAGCACCATTGGCTTCAAAAGCCGAGAGCAAAAGCTCCAAACTAAAAGTTGGCTCGTTTTTCATAAGTCAAAGCAATTATTTGAAAACCACTACTAAATCGACCCTAAGTCATTCATTATAATGGATTTTTTAATAGGTCTTTAATAGCATTCAATAAATAACTAAAGGAATTGACTGAAATTAAAATTTCATAACCTTTTAGCAATGCATTAAATGCATTAAAAATATTTTAAAATTCTACAATTTTTATCAATATTAAATGCTTTGGGTTTTGGGGGCTACTTTGTGGAGTGCTTAAAAAAAACTTCACCTATGAAGCTCTAATGTGGCATCAATAAGATGAAAGCATGTGTGTTAATGGGCCCCACAAATTATTGATTCAAGGGAATGGTTTGAAAATTCAAAATAATATTAAGTATTGTGATTAAAGTTAACAAAAGATTGTTTTATAAAAAATAAATAAATGAAACAAGAAAAATAAAAGTTTGAGCCTTATCTCAAGTTCCACCACCATCAAAGTGCTTCTCCTTCCTCTCACCTCACTCAATTCTTCCTTTCTTTTTCTTTTGCATGTTGATCAATTGAATTAATGTATGTGGGTTTGCAATTAATTGGGGCAACATTAAAACCCAAATAAAGATTTCTGTTTAGATACACTAATAAGTGGCATTTATGCTAATTATCTTGCTTCTAATTCTTAGCTTTTTACATGAGTTTAACTATTATTGATGTGAATAATTAGGATTTTAACTTGTGCATCATTGTGCATCTTTGACAAAATCATTGACTATTGCACTGATTTTGAAATAATTATTAGATTAGAGCATATTACGTTTAACCTATCTCTTTGACTATGATTTTTGTATACAATAGCTTTGAATTGAGTGTAAAATGTCAAGAACAAGGCTATAAACTCTCTAAAGAAGCTTGGAGCAAAAAAGGAGAAAAAACATAGAAGCTCACTCTTGAGTGAGGTTCAAGGATCTAGCTCAAGGCATGTTCTCATAAAGCGCAATGCTCGTATGACAACGGGATTCCAGATAATTAATATGTTTTTTGGCCCCACTTTGGGTTATTTTAAAGAGCAGTATTTAAAGGATTGATACAGACTTTTATCCTAGTTTTGGTTTTAGTTTTTGGCTGAGTTAGGCCTAGGTTTCTCTCTCTAATTCTCTCTTTATATCTCTCTATATCTTCTTCTCTATTCTTCTCTCTTTAGGGATTTCAATAGGGGAATTGATTTGTTCTTGGGGATTATGGCAATGATCCTTACTATTATTTTCATGTACTATTTTATCTCTATTGTTGTAATCCTCTAGGGATGGAAGAATAGATTTTCTTACTAATGTAAGGATTTCCGGATGAATTGGAATAAGGTTTGAGACCCCCTTTTAATATTGAATGCATTAGTTTTCTCAATGTTTTGCAGTTCTATTCTTATAATTATTATTGTGATTGTTAAAATTTTTATTAGGATAACTAAATTGCGATCATCACTTAGGAAAACCCTTTAAGTATAAATTGATGGATCCATGGTTTTATGTTTGAGGGAAAAATCTTATAATTAACCTTCCAATTGGCAGTTAGGTTATAGCAATTAGTATTTTAAATCACTGTAATTTCTAAATAAAATGAAATCTCGTTTATTAGTTATTTGCATTAGTCAAATTCTAGAGGTAGATCGATTACCAGGAGAATTGCCAGTAAGTAATTACTAATAGCCACTAATGTCATCAATATTTGGCAATGATAATTAATTCCAATCCTAGAAATACCTTGCACTAGTGCCTTTTATTATTGCTTAATTCCAATTGTTTTCAATTGCTTTGTTTTAATTCTTTAAAACCCCAATTCACCCAACTAAGTGATAAAACCTCATTGAGATACAACCTACGTGCCTTTTACTATATTTTTTATGCAACTTAGCATAAAATAACTTTCAATTTGAGGAGGTAGCGACAACTTTCTTATACACTTAACAAGAATAACACTCAAAGTGCTTAGGTTTTGCTCGATGTTCTGAGATAGAAACTTCGCTTTCTTTTAAACTGATGATTGGGAGGCCATTCTTAGTCACCCATGTGCACCCTAGTGGTGAAATTGAGTTGGAGGAGCCAAGGTCCATGACTCGCAGTGAGATCAATGGGTATCGACTGATGCACCTCCTTGATGCTTCTAGGGATTTAGGGGCCCAATGCCAATTTTGTGGGTTGAAGCTGCACATCCTCTATGAGGGTCTTAATCGTCCAACTTAGGGATGTTAAAGCAAAGCGAGGTGGGATACAATCCACCATGAGCAAGTTTTTTTTTACTTTTCTCTTTTACATTTCTACATTTTATTTATTTTTATTTTAGTTTTGAGTCTAGTATCATGTTTTATTTTTATCTGTGTCTTACACCTTCCCTTTGACACATTAGAGGTTACATGCATAGGCTTACACCACATGTGTAACATCCCGCCGCTTTATGGATTGACATTGTCCCACAAACCAGCATTGTCTTTTCAACATGCTTTGTCCTCACTTACACGTTTCCTGGAAAACTTCCCAGAGGTACCCATCCCAAAATTACCCCAAGTCAAGCATGTTTAACTTGGAGTTCTTCGACGGGCTACCAAAAGAAAGATGCATCTTTTGTGGCATAAGTAGACCAATCAATTCATATAAGCCTTTAACCCATAGTCCCATACCTATAGACTCAGGATCCCTCTTATTCGGTGTAACGAGTCATTTCATGTACCCCTCGCTTGGAGGCAGGAGCCGCTCCCTGTCCGTCCCACTCATCACTCCTGCCGTCCTGCTTACATGCCTTCAACATCCCCGCCGCTCGATGGATCCGACTGTCCACAAACCAACACGGGTCTTTCCACTGCTTTGTCCTCACTCACACGCTTCCTGGGAAACTTCCCAGGAGGTCACCCATCCAAAATTACCCCAAGTCAAGCACGCTTAACCGTGGAGTTCTTCCGTGATGGGCTACCGAAAAATATGCATCTTTTGTGGCATAATAGTACCAATCAATTCACATAGCCCTCCTTAACCTGGATAGTCTCATACCTATAGAGACTCGGATCCTTTATTCGGGTGTAATCAGTTTATTCATGTACCCTCCGCTTAGACAGGAGCCGCTCCTTGTCCGTGCCTCCCATCCCGATTACTCCGCCTCCCTTGTTACAACATGCACTGAATACCCTAATATTTAACTCAACGCCTAGGACGTATTTAAGTTAATTATTAGTTATTACTCTTTTGTTCTAGTTCTTAATTTAAACTCTTGGAAATACTTTAATCAAATTACAGGATTTTTTTCAAAAACAAAACGTGAGCCCACGTACTAAGTAAAACTCATTATCTGTCTTGCATATATAGAGGAGAATAAATGAGTCATATGCATGCACAACAATCACATGAACATAACCACTTTATCATATATAATTATAAGTATTTAACGTTCACATCGTACCAAAATACACTATTAAAAGGATATCATGCCCACCAATAGAGGTTAGGCTAGGTATAGTCATTCGAAAAATACATAAATAGTATAGCTATAGAAACTAAATAACCTACTAAAACATCTTCTCCCACTACTCCTACTTGGACATGCCTAGAATAAGAACCTCTAACAAAACTATCAAAAAACTATCTTTTTATTAGACATGCATAAGCACTCCAAGAGGTCCACCATCAACACCTACTAACGACACTCTCAAGAAGGGCAGGTATCCATACGAGCAAGGTTAGTAGGAGTATTGAGACGACCCACAAAATGATAAGGCTGGTTAGTAGGATCAATTGCATCTACCAGGTAGAGCATCAACATAGATCACGAACGTAGTCATTGCCCTCTTAAGACGAGATGGAAAAGAAAGAGAGAGGGAATGAAAACTTATACAAGAATCTCAGGAGGCTTTTACCTCTCAAAAACAAATGTCATCATCTTCATCCTCAGGAATCTTGGTTTCATTATGAAAATAGTGGACATAAATAAGATTCATTTATTAAGTTCCAAATACCATTATCCAGACCCATATCTTTTAGCATGAATCTTAATGTTATGAATGCATCATACTATATTATGAAATTCATGTCAATGCTTATGCAACATACCACAAAATTTGAATGAATTATCATAACATAAAGAACGTAATTCATTTTAATATAATCTTTTTCTTTACTCTATTAGGTGACTTAACTTTCTTGTTCTCTTCTAAGGCTACCCTAATAATCTTCCTCTTGAGAGTTCTAAGTTATGAGCTCATACCTAACTAGTCATCACTACTTACACTTATCCTCTCATAAGCTAATTCCTTACTTCAGAAGTGGATAGGGGCATAGGATCACCTTTCATAACCATTAATTCCTAAAGTTAAAAGATTACCTCTTTGGGTCATCTCTCATAACCATTTATTCCTGAGTCTGAAAGATCCTTTATTGGATCACTTCTTATAACCATTAATTCCTAGAGTCTAAAGGATCATTTCCATGTGTCTTATGTCACTTTTAAGCTTAGCATGTTATTTAGATATGCAAACATGAGCATATAAACATGACTAATATCATAACTTATCATTCATCATTTCATGCTCAAAATTCCATAATTTTTTAAATCAAAAATTGGCAAAAATCCAACAGCATAAACCCGGGAATGGATTTTTCCCAATCCTTCTGCCACATAACATATTAAACATGCATCTTAATTAATCATTCATAATCACAACATGTCATAAATCATCATGTAATTGATCACATAAACATACATCACATTCTTTGCATATATCCATAAGCATGTTATCATCAATATCTCATAATAGTAAATATGTTCCTACCCAGGATGCTAGAAATTAAGGACCCACTCAACTAATGCATATGCTATGCTTAACAAGATATATACAATTATACTAGAGATCATTATTTTCATAATTCAAGAATCAAACATTACCAAATCAGTAGCCATGAATTTCCATTTAAGATAAAGAGTCTTGAGCTTTAAAGATTTAAGTGATGACTTGGAATTATAAATATGCTATGCAATCTCATTTTTAATCTTTATCATTATAGGGTGATGGCTTAGAAATATAAATATGATGTGCAAGACTTGAAATATAAATATGAGAATACAATTTCACTTTTAAGTCTTTAAAAGTTAGGTGATAACTTGAAATTTAAACATAATATGTAAGACTTGAAATTTAAATATGAAAATGCAAATCCATTTTCTTATTTTCAAGATTTAAGGTGATAACTTGAAATTTAAATATGATATGCAAGGCTTGGAATTTAAACATGTAATGCAAATCCATTTCCTTATCTTCAAGATTTAAGGTGATAACTTGAAATTTAAATATGATATGCAAGGCTTGAAATTTAAACATAATATGCAAGTCCATATTATTATCTTCAAGAATTAAGATGATAACTTGAAATCTAAACATCATATGCAAGGCTTGGAATTTAAACATGACATGCAATTCCATATTATTAGCTTCAAGAATTAAGGTGATAACTTGAAATCTAAACATGATATACATGATTTGAAATTTAAACATGATATGCAATTCCATATTATTATCTTCCAGAATTAAGGTGACAACTTGAAATTTCAACATAATATGCACTACTTGAAATTTAAACATGATATGCAATTCCCTATTATTATCTTCAAGAATTAAGGTGATAACTTAAAATCTAAACATTATATGAAATGCTTGAAATTTAAACATGATATGCAAGTCCATATTATTATCTTCAAGAATTAAGGTGGTAACTGAAATCTAAATATGATATGCAAGGTGTAACACCTAATATTTAACTCACACGCCTAGGACGTATTTAAGTTAATTATTAGTTATTACTCTTTTGTTTGAGTTCTTCATTTAAATTCTTGAAAAATACTTTAATGAAATACGGGTAAATTTTTTTTTTTTCGAACTATTTAAAACAAAACGTGAGCCACGCTTAAAGTAAGCCCATCGTCGTCTTGCAAAATAAAAACTAGTCACATGCGTGTATACAATCGCATGAATATAACCACATCATCATAGATAGCGTAGAATAAGTAATAACGTTCCACATCAAACACCACAATACATAACAAAGAGGATATTATGCCCACCAACAAAGGTTAGGCTAGGTATAAACATAAAATAAATAAATAAATAAATAGCATGTGGATGGAAAAACACCCACAAACGACACCTACTAGTGACATTTAGATAAGGAATAGGTGTCCGAGCACACGAGCAAGGTTAGTAGGAGTAGCGAGACGACCTACAAAAATGATAAGCTGTTGGAGGATCAAGCGCATCTACCAGGTGAAACATTAACGTGGATCATGGTCGCCATTGCCCTTTGAAGACGAGATGGAAAGAAAGAGAGAAATAAGAAATCTGAACTATCATAGGAGGAATCTTGCCTCGATCATATGTCATCATTTTTGTCTTCAGGAACCTCTTGTTTCATTATGAAAACAGTGGACATACTAGTCTCATTTATTAAGTTTAAAAGCCATTAGCCGAGGTCCATGCCTTTTAACATGATACTTAATTTTATGAGTGCATCATACTTCATCATGAATGCATGTTAATGCCATATGAACACATATCATAATAAATCAATATGGCATAAAGAACATAGGCTATCATAACTTGATCTTTCCTCTTTAATAATCTTAGATGACTTAACTTTCTTCTTCTTAAGGGCCACCTACTATTCTCTTCTTTTGAGAGTTCTAGGTTATAGCTCATACCTAACTGCAGTCATCATTAGTCTATATTATCATCTCTATAAGCTAATTCCCGATTTCCAGAATGCTAGGTAGGGTGTAACACCCTAAAATTTAATTAAAAATTAATTTGAGCTTTATTAGTCATAATTTCAAAAATCTAACAGTTGGCACGATGAGGATGGCCCAGGACCTGGAAAAAAAATTTCCAGGCCAGGTGACACATAACGTCCCATAGGCCCACAACTTAAATTATTTTGGACCTGAGGTGCCGAAATTAAGAAAATATGAGAATAAGGTTAGAAATATGTGGGAAGAAAATTTATACTTAAAATTAATTTTCTACAATATTGTTTAATTTATGTTTACCCGTTCATTTGTTTTGTTGTATTCACACAAAAGAGTTTAATATTTATAAGGATAATGTTTATCCTTTATAAGCAGCTAAGATTTAATCTGGAAAGAAAATTAAATCTATCCATCCATTCTAATTTTATCTTTAATAATTAGGATTTTATATTACATAATATCTAATATTACTAAAGGATAAATATCACACCAAAAGCTTACCTTTGAAGCTTCATTTCGGCCATGAAGAGGAAATACGCACCTCCATATTTTCTTCCATGAAAATTTGATTTTCAACCTCAAAATCATAAGTCTAGACTTGTTAAAACCCAAAACTCTCTTCACAAAACTGTTCTACACCCAAACCCCACAAATATAACCGATTAGAATTTTAATCCATCACTTTTTCCCACTTTGAGCCATCATACATCACTGTCTAAGGGAGGTTTGTGACTTGATTGGAGTCCTTGTAGTGAAGAGAAATCAATTGGAGCATCTTTTGGAGTTAGAACTCTTCAAGCAATACAAGTAGGGTTTTTTGTTGTTTTCTTGCCAATTTTTCTGTTATGTTTTGGGTTGATATATGTCCAAAATTTTTGATGAAATTGATTGATATTATGTTGAAATTGATGTATGAATTTTGGTTGTGTGTTTGGATGGTGTTAGAAAATGGTTTTCATCAAAATAAGTTTGGACTAGGTTGCTGAAATTTCTATTGTCCTGAGGCAACAGTGTTTACGAATTTTCTGGAATATTTGTGGGTGTTTTTATGAGCTATAAAAATTATATGTTGGAGTAAACATCTTAAACTAATTAATTGAATTTTTCTTGGGTGTTAGTTTTAAGGTTTTATGCCTCAAAAAATCAGAAACCGAAATGAGGTAGATGTTGTCCTAATGTTGAGACTAAGACAGGAAATTTGTCCAATTTATTACCATAGCAAATGATTGAACTAGCTCTTGAAAGTTTTACATGAAGTTACTAATATATTGAAGTGTCACTGTGAATTTTATTGTGAATTAATTCAATCATTTTCTAAGGTTAAAAATTAGGGAACTGTTTGGTCAGGAATTGGTGGCCCCTAACCACTAAATTTATACATTTTACTGAGGTAGCTATAGAGCTTTGTTTGTCCTGAAATTTTTGTAGGTTATTCTAAACACATTGAAGTGTCATACAAAATTTTTGTGACTCTTGAAATGCTGTTTGGTATGATAATGAAATGTTGTGCCTAGGAACTCTGCCTATTGTGTTGGGAATGGAACAATGCTTTGAATTGAGAATGTAATGGCACTTTGGCTTTTAGTATCACATGAGTATTTGATATTAAGTGTTTAGTCATGTGACTTATGACATGTAAATGCATGCTATGGATTTTAAAGATTGAAGTATGAGAAAAGAATGAGAATTTCATTGTGAATGATTGCCTACATATGGCCTATGTATGCATTTAGAAAAGAGAAAAGTATATGATGCCATTATAAGGATGTATAAATTTAAATTGTGCATGTTCTGAAATATATGGACAAAATAGAAACAAGACTTAGATTGAATGAGGGAAGGCGAAAGTAACTTCCTAAAATTTATTTTGAGTCGATGACGTATTGGCTAGGAATAGATCTGTGTGGATTCCTAAATGGAAAAATGAAGTTCGATGACCACGTATAGGAATGAGCTTAGTCCTGAATAATTATTTCCATTATGGTGTGATCCACCATAAATACCCATTGGGTATAAACGGATTTATTGTGGAATTGTCGTTGAAATTACCTCGGGTAACTTAAGTCTTTCCTATATCAATGAAAGAGAAAAATGCACTGATTTGATCTTTGTGGCCATAAGTGATACCATGTCACCTTGAGATAAATTCATTGCATGTATTATATGCTACTTATCTTATTTTGAATTGTCTACCTTGTGTAACTTAGTAATTGTTGGAATGTGATGAGATATATGCTTAAAGTGATGAAATGCTAAAAGAAACCCACTTCCTAAGGAATGGTTTTTGAACATTAAAAATGAATCTTTATATATGTCGCATGCTCACATTTTCTTATAAACCGAAGTGGCTGGTGTGACGATGACATTGTGATTATGAATTGGGAGTTGCTCTATTGAGAATTTTACAAATTCTCACCCCTATGTGTTTGTTTTCGTGTTCTAGGTTAAGCCAGAGGATGATGATGCTGAGATGCAGGAGTTAGGATTGCAGTATAGAGTTACTGTTTTATTCCTGTTGTACTTAGTGAAATGAGTTTGTATGTAAATGTATTAGAAGACAGATATGTACGAAGCTCATAGAGGAGCTTCCTTATGTATTTTAGCTGTAGGTTTAATAAACTTGATGTTTACTTGTAATATGTTTTATATAATTACGCTTAGTTATCTTACGTAAATTCAGCTTCTATAGATAATTAAGAGAGATCCTTAATTAACAAGTAACAATTTAGTACAATATCATAGCTTAAGAATTTGGTTATACTTGAGGATGTTACAGGGGCATGGATCACCTTTCATAACTATTAATTCCTGAGTCTAAGGAGTCTCTTTTGGCACCTCCCATAACCATTAATTCCTAGTCTGTAAGGATCATTTCCATATATCTTATGTCACTGAGAATCTTAGCATATTATTAAGAGATGTAATATATGAACATATAATCATAACATATCATTTAACATCTTATGCTCGTAAAACACATAAATCATGCACCTCCATACTTCAGTCATAATCATAGCGTATTAATTGTATATATCTTTAAGCATGTTATTCAGTATGCAAACATGAACATATAATCATAGCCATCATCATAACTTATGAATTAACATTTTATGTACAAATTAAAGAATTAAGGAAAAGTCGACTAATAATAATAAAAGAAAGGAGAATAAAATTTTAGAAAAATTAATTTTGGCTTGATAGCTATTAGCTATGCCGACATTATCTTGCAATGAGGAAAGATACCCTCTCTATAAAATATTTATTGATTAATTGATTTTATTTCCTTCAAAAATTTGAGAATATCAAACTATTGTCCAAAAGCATTAAGTATCAAATATATATATATATATATAAAATTTGTATCAACAATGCAGAGTACATGTAGATCTTCAGGAGTATTATAATTAATAGTAAATAACATATATAATATTCAACTAGGCAATCTTTAATTGTAGTAAACAATCCGCATAACATTATCATCATACATACCACCTAGTGCAAAAGAAAATATGTAGATAGGCTAAATAATAAGGTAATTAACATTAATATATCCTTTAAAGAATGCTACATAAAACCTAATATTAAAATTGTCCAACTAACATATATATATATATATATATATATATATATATATGTATGTATGTATAATTATACCAAGAATAATATGCTACACAGTGTGATAAATTTAAGCATCATGTCATAGGTGATTTTATATATAAAACAAGGTAGTGATAGGCTTGTATATGCCTTACTTCATATAGCATTAAATATTTATTAATAGCCACATGCTATTTATTTTGAAGGTTCATCATAACCTTGCTAATTATAAGATTTTCACATCATATACATAAAAATGCACAAGGATGTAAATATTAGAATAAATAACTCTGATTGATGCATAAGTAAGAAAATTATATTTGCAAGGAATATAGCAAATTGCCCCATTCATTCTATGACAAGGTTGAAATTTCTGTGATCGTTTAGGAGAGAGTAAAGAAAAAAATTATGTGATGTAATAAGTAAAATAATATATATCTAGTAGTATATGCATGTACCTTGTATTATTACTATCATATGCTAATTGATTTTTAAGTGTAAAAAAAAATCAATTTACTTTCTTTTTCCTAAACTAGCACCCCAGGGTTCCAATTTCACATTCAATATCAAACTTACCTATTACCAAAGAACAAACACAACCCATAAAATTTTCCTTAAGTCTATGGTTAGTACAACCCAATTAGACCCTCAAATAAACCAAACAGCCCAAAATCAATTAACTTTATCAAATCATAAAGGAGAAGAATAAAAGGAAATTAACAGAGGAGATAAGTCTGTCACGTTTGGGGACTTGCACATGGAGCATGGGTCCTATGGGGAGCGTTTGGTCAGAAACCAACAAGGGCCCTAGGAATTTCATTTTCTTATTTGGGGGAGCTGCACAACACACTCACTCACTGCGCACATACCGAGCACTCTCGCCTCACACACTCACAACTAAGTTAAGAAACTTTGAACACTCTCTCTCACTCACACACTATCACTCATTCTCACTTAACACTATCACTCACTCTCACTTAGCACCAAGAGAGCGACGGAGAGAGAGAACGAGAGAGAAAGAGACCGAGAAGGAAAGGGAGGAAGAGGGAAGAGAGAGATCCACGGCGCATGGGAGGGAAAGACCGGCGCGGGGCTCACGGCGGCTGGCAAAAGGCAGAGGCAGAAAAGGGCGAGGCTGCGGAGGCGCGGTTGAGGGGAGAAGGAAACCCGTGATGGCTCTTTGGTTGTCGGCCCTGGGGAGTTGGGAGAGAAGGGGGTTTTGAGGGTAAGGTTGTGGATTTGTGTGGGGATGGTGGAAGGCAGATCTGAGGACAGCTGCATGTGGTGGTTGTGGGAAGAGTGGCGATGCGGGATGACCTTCGCAGCTGAGGGGAGATGTCCGCAAGAGCGGAGGGAACTGGCGGCCAAGGGAGAGACCCATCCGTGGTGGGGCGGAGAGGAGGGTGGCTGAGTGCGGCAAGATCCGTGGTGGTGCGTGCAGGGCCAGCTCGGCCAAGGGAGGACCGCGACCTCCCTCTCCTCCTCCTCTTTGCACTTAGTTTTTTCAGGTCCTGTTTTCTTTGGTTTTTAATTTGAAGGATTTGAATAAAATCTTGCATGATGTGTTTGATGTGTTGTTGTTGGATTTTGCTGCTATTCGTGCTGTAGGTAGTGTTTGGACTTGATCTTGTATCATGTGGTCTGATTGTTGTTGTTTGGCTGAGCTTTGTTTCAGGTTTGGGCTTTTCTTGTTTTTATTTTGAGAGATTTGAACTGTGCTAGTTGTTTTAAACCGTGACTGAAATGTTGAGACTGGTTGGGATTGATTTTCTGATTTTTGGTCTATAGTTTATGGGTCCTGCATGGTTGGTTTTTGGATGGTGATCTAAGTATAGTCCCGAGGATTATTTTTCTTTTGGTTGGGTTTGATAGTTTTGGTTGTGGACAGGGGATTTCGGTTTGTGTTTGTTCATAGCTAGAGGACACTATACATGCTAGGATGGAATTCAGAATGGAAATAAATGGCAGTCAAAACAACTAGAAGTATAGGACGAATTAAATTTTGATTTCTTACTTTTCTCCTTGTGTTTTGACCTCCCTAGACTATAACTCTATTGTTTCTTTCCTTTCAACAATTAGAACTAAAGGGCTGATGATGAAGGTGTGGTGAGAGGGAGGAGATCAAAGGTTGATAGATGATGAAAATGGATGTGAGGTTAGTTCCTTCTGAACGGGCTCATGGCTTGCTCAAATACTGATGCTCCCCTGACCTTTGTTGATAATTAAATCTTTGATTCCATGCTGTTCATGGAAGGGGGAACCCACGCTAACTTATAGCCCATGTTTTCTGCAGTTGCTGAATATTTCATCAGCTAAGCATTGAGCCATCTTTTTTTTTTTTTTTTGCAAGTGTAGGGAATGTAGATGAATGCCATGTTTTACCCTATGCTTCTGCAGTCGCTGGATGCTCCACTAAGCCATCCTTATTTGCAAGGGAGTGGAGATGGCTGATTTAGTTTTTATTTTTATTTATTTATTTATCATTATTTCCTTCTTTTTTTTATATTGTATTTTCATTTTGGGATATGTACATGGACTGTTATTATTATTGTATATAGAAATTCTCTTCCCTTTTTTTTTTTGTAACTTAATATGCCCATCATAAAAATTTTTATATTATTTGTGTAACTTGGCAAGGAATTAGGGACAATAACTAGTTTATAGTGTCTAAAGTAAAAAAAAAATTCATCAGTCAACAATTGTAGCCATAAATATAAGAAAACATGTGTCACTTTTCTAGTACTGGGTAAAATAGGTATGTTATGATCATCATAATCACACACACACATATGCCAAAGCATGCCTTGCAATGAATATGTTTGATATTTTTACATATATATCTATATTTACAATAGCAATCTATTTTCAATAATTTGGTATATTTTTAAACAGTTATAGCAATCAACTTTATTTAGAGAAATGTTGCACTCATAGTATCAAAACTAGTAATGTCACATATAAAAGCACCAAAATAATTTAAATCAACCCAAGACTAAAGTTAAACACTATTTTGCACACCCTATTCACTCAAATAAATTTGTATCTTAATGATAAGTCTTGAGATTAGGCTTTGTGAGAGAATATTTAAATTTTTGAAAGTACTAATCTTAAATGTTAAAATAATTAAAGACAGCAATTAACATAATCATGCATTTTAATAGATTATTCTAAGGCTAAAATTAATCAGTTAAGGTAATCAGCTTTTAATTTAGCAAGCTTACTTTAATTAATCACACAATTAAGATCAAATGAAATTGGGGCATTATATTTCTCTTTAAAAAGAATTACATCCTCAAAATTTGTTACCTATGAATAGCTCAGGGTACTACGACTTTATCTCCAATTCCAACTCCCATGTTGACTCTTCTGCTTCCTTGTGCCCAACCACTTTGACCAATGGTACAATCTTATTTCTCAATTGCTTGACCCCTTTGTTCACGATCCGTAGGTGGCAAGTCAAAGGTGAGGTTCCCTTAACTATACTTGTTCTGATTCTAGCACATGACTATGGTCGGATTGATACTTTCTTAACTGAAGACATGGAAGACGTTATGAAGGTTGGACATATTTGGTGGAAGGCTATCCAGATATGCATTTAACCCGACTTTATCAAGAATTTGGAAGGACCAAGGAACCTAGGGCTCAACTTTTTACTCTCATGGCTCTTCCTATGCCCGTCGTGGGGTGGTCCTAAGGAATACATGATTCTCCCTCTGGAATTCTGCTGGCTTTCGCCGCTCACTGCATAGCTTTTTGTTGACTAGCGTAAGGGTCTTATCCCTAATTCTCTTGATTTGTTCCGTTGTTTCCCTTACAATTTTGGGCCCTAACACACTTGGTTCACTGGGTTCATACAAAGGGGGATTCACACCTCCTCCCATACAAGGCCTCATATCGGTGTATCCGATGCTTCATGATGACTCGTTGTTTTATGCAAACTCCATCAATGGTAAGTATTTATCCTAGCTTCCTCTCTTCCAAAACACAGGCTCTCAACATATCTTCTAAGGTTTGTATTGTCCTCTCTAATTGCCCATCTGCTGAGGGTGGTAAGTCGGTAAATGTAACATCCTAATATTTAACCCAAACATGCCTACGTATTAAGATTAATTATTAGTTATTACTTCCTTTTAAAATGCATTTGCAAATACTTAGCGGAAATACAGGTAAATTTTTTTTTTTTGAAAAGGGATGCGTAAAACAAAGTGCGAGCCATCGCATACAACATAAATGAAACGTAAAGCGAAGAGTAAAATAAATCACATAATATAAAAACAAATAAGGACACCTTAATCATGGAGACAAACATCATAATATTAAATCTCATAGTTTTAGTACAACAACGTAAATATAATATAATGTTTTACCCATACGCGTGGAGAGAGCTTGCAATACATAAACATGAAATACAAGGAAGCATAGAAAGCTAATACATGGACAAAACCCGCCAAAAGATACTACCAGTCTAGCAACCCTCCCTCTAAAAGCCTACAGAAGACGTGATCCTCCTGACCGGGAGATGCACCTCAAACTCGAGCTCCTCGATGTGGCCTAACGAAGAGGGATGTGGGCATGCGTCGGCGAGCGGCGTGGCCACCTCTGAGGACGCCTCTGGCTAATGTACACACCTCATAGCCATCCTGAGAACCGTGTCCCGCCACCTCTATCGCGGCAAAGGCACCGAAGGGCGAGTCCTCGAGGAATCGAACGGTGAGTCCTCAGAGGTCTCCCGCAACCGACGTATGAGGGCACGTACTCTGGATAGTCACACACGCGAAGACGATGGTTGGGCATGGCGTTCTGCCGTCACGGGTTTGCCCTCTCGAGATCAGATCGTCAGGGAGAGGTAGAGTGGGTGATGGAAGCTCAGATTTGAAAAGCAAATGGGCGTCCCATGTATGCAAAAATGCGCACAGCACAACGACCTTCAAAGTGATAGGACTGATGGTCAGAGTCGTAATGTACCTCCCACATCTGAACGAAGATCACGAACGATGCCGTGGTCTCAGACGTAACGGAAAGAGAACAAAGAGAGAGGTGAGAATCTTGCTAAGAATCTCAGCAGCGAACCTCCTATCCTAATGTCATCGTTTATGTCCCAGGAACCTTGAGTTTATTATTATAAAAAGGTTAAACATGTAAAGGTTCATTATGAGGTTTTCTTAAAAATAATTATTCAAGGTCCGTGTCTTTTATGATGAATCTTAATGCATGTATGTAACATAGCAGGATATGAATGCATGGCAATACATAAAGCGTAAAGCATATCATCATCAAATAATTCACATATAGGTGGCATGTAACTTCTCATGATCAAACTTCCGCTTCGTAAGCAATATACTTCTCAACTTTTCTCATTTCTCAAACTTGTGACATCATGATTTTTAAAACAATAATCCGACCCTAAACTAGGCTATGAGCTCATACCTTAACTAGTCGTCACTAGTTTTTACTTATCCTCTTGATAAGCAAATCATAATCAGAATCATAAAAATATCAAACCCTCGCTCCAGAGTACGGCAGGGATCTATGGAATCACCCATCATGGGACTTTCTTCCTTCTCTGAAACCCAGACTGGTTAAGACCAGTGGCTTTGTCCGCTTTGGCAGGCTAATGTCTATGCCCTCATCCTTTTTCTCCTCACCATAGCAGGAGAAGTATGTCTCATCTCCAAATGCATCATCATTCAGGCGACATTTCGCTTTGGTATGGCCCCCACGATCATACCCCATGATTTCCTTTCTCCTGCAGCAGGAGAAATGTGTCTGACATGTCACATATAAATCATTCTTTTCAAAACTTTCTCAAGTTCCTCAAATTCATGGAAATTTGGCGTAACTACATCTAAATTTCCTCAAATTTGAGTCATGCCACATAACTTATCCACACATATTTTTCTCATGGAACTTTCTCAACTAATAAACTTCCTAGTTCACATGAGCATATTCTTCTAACTCATTCATATTTTGAAACCTCAGGCATATCAAAACATGGCACAACACTTCATCACATCAACATGCCAATTATACACATAAAATTTCATGCTCAAGATGTTAACATAATCACATCATTAAGAATGCTCACTTGACCTCATGCTCACATCTCACTTCTTATCTCATGGTATCTTATGCTTTGACCTTAAGGGTCTTAGACTTGTATTCCAATTATCCTATCCTTCATTATGGATTTTTATAACACCTAAGGGATCATTACCTATAATTCTCACTAAGATTTAGGCATACTAAAAATCCCAAACATCATTATGTATTTTGGTAGAAAATTTAGCTCATGATTAGATTCTAGAATTTCGCTTTAGACCCTTTTAAGTCCGTCTTCGGCTTTATAATTAACTCTAAATCAATTATGAGGGATTCCTACACATGTTCACTAATTATAAACCACTTTCCTTAGTTTTAAACATGCTGGAACAGAATGCATCTTGTGCATTTATGTGTTCTAGAATTCTCATTTTAATCATTTCAAGTTACTTATTCTTTTTCTAACCTCCCTAAATCGATCCTTGCTTCACTCAAATATAATTTTACACATTTTAACACCATAAAACAGAAATTATACAGTGGCCAAACATCAAGGAGAACCAAAATCATAAGCTTCATAGAGTCACATAATCTCATGAATTAAATGCATACAAGTTGCTAATTTCTCTTGGAATCATTTTAGAAACTCAAAACTCTTTTAGAAACCAATTAATCTCATTGAAATCATATAAATATATGCTAGGTCAGTAGCTAAATTATTTAGCTCAAGGAATGGATTTAAAACATAAAACTTTGTTCATAAAGTTCCTTAGTACATCTAAGCTTAGAAAAATTCCAAGACTTAGACTATGGGCACTTATGATTAGAGGAACTCATCCAAGTCCATCATCATCACCATAAGGCCGAAATGGCATTCCTAAATGTCTCCATTTTCTAAAACTTTATGCAAGATACTTGGGCAAGCCTTTGAGCTCTAGAATATTTAAGTGATGACATAAACTTAAACATGCTATGCACTTATTTTTACTCTTCATTAGAAAATAAAGTGAGTGCACAAAATAAACATGAGATGCAACTTCATTATTATCTTTAAGTTTAAGTGGTGGCTTGAAATATAAATATGAGATGCAAGCTTGGAATTTAAACATGATAATGTAAGTCCATTTAATTATTCTTGAGAGTTTAGTGATGGCATCAATAAACATGCTATGCAAGACATAAACATAAACATGAGTACACTTCCATTTTATCTTACTAGAGCTCTTACAAGACTTTAAAGGAACTTCACAACCTTAAACCAATATGCATCTTAACAACATAAAGTGAGCTTTAGAGTTCTTTGCACCAAGACTTCAAAGAAGCCTTTGGTTTTGAACTTCATCATCAAGCTCAAGAAATAGACACAAAGCCCAACACTTTGTCTAAAAAAAATATAAAGAACTAAGTCATATTCTTTATTTTATTGCTCATGGGCTTCAATCTAGAAAACTTTTGGCGACCAACTTTAAGGTTGGCAAGGGTAAGCTTAGAGTTCTTTGAAAACATGTGACTAATTTTCTTAACAAAACTTTTGTGATCTACTTAACATTTTTAGCAAACTTTGTTCAAAAAGACAAAGAAAACCGAAATCTTTCAAAGGAAAAGGGAAAGGAAGCCGAAGCCATTTAAGAAAGAAAGGAAGAGAAACCAAAAATGAGATCAATAAAAAGAAAGAAAACACAAACATGTATGGTCCAAGACCAAGTTATTTCAAGCTTTAGAGGTTCCTCACATGACAACAACAAGTCATTATCTTGAAACCTCATCATCAAGCTAAAGTTCTCCTCATAAAAAGGCCTCTTGGCCAAATGAAAAGGAAGAAGAAAAAAGAGTTTGAACCAAGAGAAAATTAGAAATTTTCTTGAAGAAAACAAGCAAAAACTTTAAAACAAAACCCCTACCTAAGGAAGTCTTTGAAATGGAAGAAAGAAAGCTTGATTCTTGAAGAGTTGAGAAGACAAAATCTTCTCTTGGAAGTGAAGATGGATTTGGCCAAGATGCTCAAGGAAGATGATTTTTCCTTGAGTTTCTAAGCTTGAAAATTGAAAGTTTGAGTGTTTAAGAGATGGTTTAAGATGAGATAGTGATGGTTTATGGTTGTTTGTGGTAGTGGCAAGGTTCTTTGAGGAAAGGAAATAGAAGAGCAAGATGAAGAAATTGAGAGAAATGAGAGAAAGAACAAGAAAACTAAACTTAGCAAATGATCTAAAGTGTATCAAGGTTCTTCCAAGCTTGGTATTTATAGAAAATTTTCACAATGGTGGCTGCCAAGGAAGACCGACGGCTCTTGGCCACTTGGGAGGAAAATATCTCTTGATTGGTAGGGCAAAACATGGTTGAAAGCATGGTGAGTATGGTTTGAGGTATGACCTAGGCATGGCTCTTGAGTGAGATAAAATTCAACATGTGACACTTCTCCTGGGCCATGCATTGATTTCAACCAGGCAAGGGGAGGATTAATTTGCTCATGTAATTGTGGTTTAGTAATGTGTTTAGGTGTTTATTTGATTAAGGTTTTGGTTAGGAGTTGTAAAAAAGTGTTTAGGTGAGGTAATTGGCTAATTAAGGTTGTCAAGACTTGATTAGGAGAGTAATCTTGCTAGATTAATAATTTAAAATCATTCTTTTGATCAAATGAGGTATGGCACAATTCCTTAATTTAAGGAATTGGAGAGAGAAATACTATTCAAGATTCCATGACTAGGAATCTTGAATTAAAGAATACAATTAGAGTTTAACTAAGCAATCTTAGGTTCTAATTAACCTTAATAAATTATTTTGACTCTAGATTAATTATCGAAATAAATTAATCTTCGATTAAAGTCTAATATTGTTTAGATTTGTTTAATTGCGTTATTAGGGTCACTTAACACGTTAGGGCAAAATGGTAATTTTACACTAACTGCCCTGACAAGGGCCTTACTAAACATCAAATATCACTCAAAAACATCATTCTAAGCTTCCTAGAGAATTTGACTAAACGGCACCTTTACCCGTGTAGAACACAGGAGGGGTATTTTGGGCATTTTGAATGAAATCAGAAACGAGATTTTCACCTCGATATCAAATGAACAGATACAATCCCCTTCAAACATTGAGTCACCCATAAGGACTGTTGACCTCCCTTTAATTCTGGTAGAATGACCTTAGGGGCATTTTTCATTTGCACTCAATACAAAAAAATCGGTGTTACACTCAAGCACAACTTCGAACCAAATGCCTTCTGAAAAGCTCCCCAAAAATGTGACGTGAATCGCGGATCACGATCCGAGATTATCATTGACGGTACCCATGCAGGCTTGTATCTTGGGATATATAAGTGAGCCAACTTGTCCAATGAATCGTTGCCTTAATGGATAGAAAATAGCCGACTTCGTAAGTCGTAACAATTACCCATATGGCGTCATGGCCAGCTTGGGTCTTGGGTAGACCCATCACGAAATCCATCGAGATATTATCCCACTTCCATTCAGGAATCGACAAGGGTTGTAACATTCCAAGGTTTCGCGCCAATCTTCACCTTCTATAAACTAAGCACTTGCTCACCCATGTGGCCACATCCGCTTTCCGGGCCACCAAAACATCTTCTTTAAATCATGATAAATCTTGGTGGTACCAGGGTGAATAGTGAAATGGCTCTTATGAGCCTTCCAAAATCTCCTTCCGAGGTCATCATGAGCTGAAACACAAATCTTGCCTTCAAACCTCCATAGTTTATCAATTCCAAGGGCGAATCCCTTCAACTTTCCCTTCTATCGCCTCCAAGGTCTCCTTAAACTCCTTATCTTCTTCTTGAGCTCAAGTGATTCTTTCCTTAAAACCATTCATCACACTTAGATGACCCATCCTTATACCTTAGGGTGACGTCATCCCAATCTAGGTCTCTAAACCTCTCAATCAACTTCATCTCTTTAACCATCATCTAGCAGTGTACGACTTTCCACTAAGACATCAGCCACCACATTTGCCTTGCCAGGATGATAGTTTAACCCAAAATCATATTCCTTCAAGAACTCCATCCACCTTTTCTATCTCATATCAATTCTTTTTAATCAAAGAGGTACTCTGGGAGCTCTTGTGAACACCTCAAACTTTACTCCATACAAATGGCATCTCCACACCTTCAATGCGTACACTACAGCTGCTAACTCTAGGTCATGGGCGGGTAGTTTACCTCATGAGGCTTGAGTTGTCTAGACGCATAGGCTACAACTTGCCTATTTTGCATCAATCACAGCCCAAACCTTTCCCCAAAGCATCACAATACACCTCAAAGGGTGTATTGGGGTCAGGAAACTAACACGGTGTTGCTGGGTGTGACCGGGGTTCTCGGGTGCCTTGCCTTTGGGACCATTCGATCCCCCATGATGAAAAGTATTCCTCGGGCTTATGGTCTAGTTGCGGCCTAAACCGGTTTGAACCTTGAACTTGTGGTGCCAGCTTCTAGTGAAGTCTCAACCCTTGACACATTCAGCTTCTTGTGGCCATCTTCAATAATGCAGCATTTGTTGACTAGCGTAGGAAAATCCCTAATCTCCAAATGTGCAATGGCCACATTATTTTCTCCAGCAGCGTCATACTTAACACTTCCAAAACTTATCGGGTTCCTTTGAAAGATCCTCAAAACTTAATTAGCTCTTCAAACTTGGCAGGATCCTGCAATGCTCATCCCTTCTTGGTCAGTTGCATGAACTCCACATCCTTGGCATTCGTTCCTATGCCAAAGTACTTCTCATAGAAGCAATTCTTAAATGTCTTCAATTAATCAAGGTGCCCATGCCTTAACAGTCTTCGCGTGCCAACAGGAACTAAGCATCTGCCTCTAGCATAAAAGTAGTGAAAGTTACCTTCTATTCTTCCTGCAAATGATTACTGAAAGATCTTCTCCTCTTTAATCCCTCATCCCTGGCTTAGGTTTGCATCTCCCCAAACGACGATGGGTTTGCTTGCGAAACTCCCAAATTGGGCATGTTCGTGACCCTCAGGATTTAGGGCCATGACCAGCTTTTGCCCGCCCGTTTACTTTTCAAACATCATTTGCATGGCTCTGCCATGTCTCGGGCTTTGACCCTCATAGCCCTATCCGCTTCCTCTGGGTCCTATTCGTGGTCATACCATCAACCTAAGCACACAAAACAACAAAACACATGGTGAGCTCCAATACTTTATGTTAAGTGAGCTAGTTACGATGGTACATACACATACAGGAGTCATGCATCTTTATCCTATAGCTTATCTTAAAACAAAGCACTACACATGACATAGCTACCGTATCATACTAAAAAGCATAGTCATTCCAATCCTCGGCTCCATGAAAATCAAACTCTGATACCAAATGCAACACCTAATATTTAACTCAACATGCCTAGGATGTATTTAAGTTAATTATTAGTTATTACTCTTTGTTCCAGTTCTTCATTTAAATTCTTGAAAATACTTTAATGAAATTATAGGTAAATTTTTTTTAACAATTAAAACAAAATGTGAGCCATGCATAATAGTAAGCCCATCGTCCATCTGCGCAAAATAAAAACTAGTCACATGCGTGCATGACAATTGCATGAATATAACCACATTATCATATATAGTTATAGTATAAGTAATAATCGTTCTACATCAAGCACCACAATACATAACAAAGACGATATTATGCCCACCAACAAAGGTTGGGCTAGGTATAAACATAAAAAAAAACATAAATAGCATGTGGATGGAAAAACACCCACTAATGACACCTACTAGTGGCACTCCAAATAAGGAATAGGTGTCCGAGCACACGAGCAAGGTTAGTAGGAGTAGCGACGACCCAAAAATGATAAAGTTGGTTGGAGGATCAAAGCACATCTACCATGTGAGAGCATCAACGTGGATCACGAATGTCGCCATTGCCCTCTGAAGACGAGATGGACTGAGAGAGAACAAGAAATCTGAACTATCACAGGAAGAATCTTGCCTCCAGTCATGTGTCATCATTTTCGTCCTAGGAACCTCGGGTTTCATTATAAAAGGACATACTAAAGTTCATTTATTAAGTTTAAAAGCGTTAGCGAGGTCCATGTCTTTTAACATGATACTTAATCTTATGAGTGCATCATACTTCATCATGAATGTATGTTAATGCAATATGAACAAATATCATAATAAATCAATATGGCATAAAGAACACAGGTTATCATAACTTGATCTTTCCTCTTTAATAATCTTAGGTGACTTAACTTTCTTCTTTTCTTCTTCTGGCCACCCTACTACTCTTTTCTTTTGAGAGTTTTAGGTTATGAGCTCATATCTAACTAGTCGTCACTAGTCTATACTTATCATCTTGATAAGCTAATTCCAGACTCCAGAGTAGGTAGGGGGCATGAGATCACCTTTCATAACCATTGATTCCTGAGTCTAGAGGATCCTTTTATTGGATCACTTCTCATAACCATTAATTCCTAGCGTAGGATCATTTCCATATATCTTATGTCACCTGTTAATCTTAGCATATTATTAAGAGATGCAATATATGAACATATAATCATAACATATCATTTAACATTGATGCTCGTAAAACACATAAATCATGCACCTCCATACTTCATAATCATATGAGCGTGCATCACATTCTTTGTATATATCTTTAAGCATGTTATTCAGAATATGCAAACATGAACATATAATCGTAGCCATCATCATAACTTATGAATTAACATTTTATGTACAAACTAAAGAATTAAGGAAAAGTCGAATAATAATAATAGTAAAGAAAAAGGAGAATAAAATTTTAGGAAAAATTAATTTTGGCTTGATAGCTATTAGCTATGACGTATCCCCACATATGAGGTTAAAGCCACGTCTCTCTATAAAATATTTATTGATTAATTGATTTTATTTCTTTTAAAAAAATTTGAGAATATCAAACTACTGTCCAAAAGCATTAAGTATCAAATATATATATATATATATATATATATATATATATATATATATAATTTGTATCAACAATTCAGAGTACATGTAGATCTTCAGAATATTATAATTACAGGACAAAAATAACATATATAATATTTGACTAGGCAATCTTTAATTATAGTAAACCATTCGCGGCATAACATTGTCATCATACATACCACCTAGTGCAGAAAGAATATGTAGATAGGCTAAAATAATAAGGTAATTGACACTTAGCAGGTATATCCTTTAAAGAATGCTACATAAAACCTAGTATTAAAATTGTCCAACTAACACACACACACACACACACACACACACACATATATATATACCATATTGCACAGTGTGATAAATTTAAGCATCATGTCATAGGTGATTTTATATATAAAACAAGGTACTATGGCCTATATGCCTTACTTCACATAGCATTAAATATTTATTGATAGCCACATGCTATTTATTTTGAAGGTTCATTATAACCTTGCTAATTATAAGATTTTCACATCGTATGTGAATAATAATGCACAAGGATGTAAATATTAGAATGAATAAACTAGCTATTGATGCATAAGTAAGAAAATTATATTTGTAAGGAATATAGCAAAATTGCACCATTCATTCCATGACAGGGTTGAAATTTCTGTGATCGTTTAGGAGAGAGTAAAGGAAAAAAATTATGTGATGTAATGAGTAAAATAATATATATCTAGTAGTATATGCATGTACCTTGTATTATTACTAGCATATGCTAATTGATTTTTAAGTGTAAAAAAAAATCAATTTACTCTCCTTTTCCTAAAATAGCAGCCCAGGGTTCCAATTTCACATTCAATATCGGACTTACCTATTATCAAAGAACAAACACAACCCATAAAATTTTCCTTAAGTCTATGGTTAGTACAACCCAATTAGACCCTCAAATAAACCAAACAGCCCAAAATCAATTAACTTTATCAAATCATAAAGGAAAAGAATAAAAGGAAATTAACAAAGGAGTCTCACGTTTGGGGACTTGCACATGGAGCCTGGGTCCTATGGGGAGCGTTTGGTCAGAAACCAACAAGGGCCCTAGGAATTTCATTTCTCTTATTTGGGGAAGCTGCACAGCACACTCACTCACCGCACACATACCGAGCACTCTCGGCCTCACACACTCACAACTAAGTTAAGAAACTTTGAACACCCTCTCTCACTCACACACTATCACTCATTCTCACTTAACACTATCACTCACTCTCACTTAGCACCAAGAGAGCGACGGAGAGAGAGAGAGAGAGAGAGAGAACGAGAAGGAAAGGGAGGAAGAGGAAGAGAGAGATCCACGGCGCATAGGGAGGTAGAGACCGGCGCGGGGCTCACGGCGGCCGGCAAAAGGCAGAGGCAGAAAAGGGCGAGGCTGCGGAGGCGCGGTTGAGGGGGAGAAGGAAACCGGTGATGGCTCTTTGGTTGTCGGCCTTGGGGAGTTAGGGGAGAAGGGGGTTTCGAGGGTAAGATTGTGGATTTGTGTAGGGATGGTGGAAGGCAGATCTGAGGACAGCTGCATGTGGTGGTTGTGGAGGAAGAGTGGCGGCGCGTGATGGCCTTCGCAGCTGAGGGTGGGGGTGTCCGCAAGCGGATGGAACCGGCGGCCAAGGGAGAGACCGATCCGCGGTGGTGGGGCGGAGAGGAGGGTGGCTGACTGCGGCAAGATCTGTGGTGGTGCGTGCAGGGCCTGCTCGGGCCAAGGGAGGACCGCGACCTCCCTCTCCTCCTCCTCTTTGCACTTAGTTTTTTCAGGTCCTGTTTTCTTTGGTTTTTAATTTGAAGGATTTGAACAAAATCTTGCATGATGTGTTTGATGTGTTGTTGTTGGATTTTGCTGCTATTCGTGCTGTAGGTAGTGTTTGGACTTGATCTTGTATCATGTGGTCTGATTGTTGTTGTTTGGCTGAGCTTTGTTTCAGGTTTGGGCTTTTCTTGTTTTTATTTTGAGAGATTTGAACTGTGCTAGTTGTTTTAAACCGTGACTGAAATGTTGAAACTGGTTGGGATTGATTTTCTAATTTTTGGTCTATAGTTTATGGGTCCTGCATGGTTGGTTTTTGGATGGTGATCTAAGTATAGTCCTGAGGATTATTTTTCTTTTGGTTGGGTTTGATAGTTTTGGTTGTGGACAGGGAATTTCGGTTTGTGTTTGTTCAAAGCTAGAGGACACTATACATGCTAGGATGGAATTCAGAATGGAAATAAATGGCAGTCAAAACAACTAGAAAATATAGGACGAATTAAATTTTGATTTCTTACTTTTCTCCTTGTGTTTTGACCTCCCTAGACTATAACTCTATTGTTTCTTTCCTTTCAACAATTAGAACTAAAGGGCTGGTGATGAAGGTGTGGTGAGGGGAGGAGATCAAAGGTTGATAGATGATGAAAATGGATGTGAGGTTAGATCTTCCTAACGGGCTCATGGCTTGCTCAAATACTGATGCTCCCCTGACCTGTGTTGATAATTAAATCTTTGATTCCATGCTGTTCATGGAGGGGGGAACCCACGCTAACTTGTCTCCCATGTTTTTTTGCAGTTGCTGAATATTTCATCAGCTAAGCATGGTGCCATCTTTTTTTTTTTTTTTTGGCAGGAAGTGCAGGGAATGTAGATGAATGCCATGTTTTACCCCATGCTTCTGCAGCCGCTGGATGCTCCACTAGCCATCCTCATTTGCAAGGGAGTAGAGATGGCTCATTTAGTTTATTTATTTATTTATCATTATTACCTTCTTTTTTTATGTTGTATTTTTGTTTTGGGATATGTACATGGACTGTTATTATTATTGTATATAGAAATTCTCTTCCTTTTTTTTTGTAACTTAATATGCCCATCATAAAAAGTTTTATATTATTTGTGTAACTTGGCAAGGAATTAGGGACAATAACTAGTTTATAGTGTCTGAAGTAAAAAAAAAAAATTCATCAGTCAACAATTGTAGCCATGAATATAAGAAAATGTGTCACTATTCTAGTACTGAGTAAAACAGGTATGTTATGATCATCATAATCACACACACACATATGCCAAAGCATGCCTTGCAATGAATATGTTTGATATTTTTACATATATATCTATATTTACAATAGCAATCTACTTTCAATAATTTGGTATATTTTAAAACAGTTATAGCAATCAACTTTATTTAAGAGAAATGTTGCACTCATAGTATCAAAACTAGTAATGTCACATATAAAAGCACCAAAATAATTTAAATCAATCCAAGACTACACTTAAAACACTATTTTTCACACCCTATTCACTCAAATAAATTTGTATCTTGATGATAAGTCTTTGAGATTAGGCTTTGGGAAGAATATTTAAATTTTTGAAAAGTACTAATCTTAAACGTTAAAATAATTAAAGACGCAATTAACATAATCATGCATTTTAATAGATTATTTTGAGGTTAAAATTAATCGAGTTAAAGTAATTAGCTCTTGATTAGTTAGTTTGATCTTAATTAATCACACAATTAAGATCAAATGAAAATTGAGGCATTACACAAGGTTTGAAATTTAAACATGATATGCAAGCTTGAAACATAAACATGGATATAAATTCATTTTATATCTTGTTAAGTTCAAAACTCAAAACTTTTAGACACTAACTCTTTAATTCAAATAATCTTAACAAAAAGGAAGTAAGCTTTAGAGTCTTTATTACCATGGTTCAAAGAACCTTATCTTGAACTCATCATCAAGCTCAAAAAGAAACAATAAAAAAAATCCACAATTTTCCATTAATCATTTAATAATAAAAAAATCAAATCTTAAGCTTTAAGGTCAATTATATGATGAATCTACAACCATCACATGATTCCTTATCATCAAAGCCATGATCATTAACTATCAAAATAATTGAAATATAAGAGAACAATAAGAAAAAGAACATGAAATAAAATCCCTACCAAGAGTGTTTTCTTATTTGCAAAAGAAAGCTTGATCTTTTGTAAGAAATGAGAAGAACAAATCTTCTCTGGAGCTAAATGGATTCGGCCAAGGGAAAAGAAATGGAAGGAGGATTTTTCTTGTGTTCTGTATTTGGGAATGGAAAGGATAGGTGTTTGGGAGTTGATCTATAATGGAGATGTGGTGGTTTGAGGTTGAGAGCTTGGGTGGAGGTTAAATGGAGGTTCTTGAAGATAGAGGAGAGGAGGAAGAAGAGAGCTTGAGGTTAGAGAGAACAATACTTTTTTACACAATTTAGTTGGTAAGTTTTGGCCAAAAAAATAAATGGTAAGAATGAGAGTTTGAAGAGTATTTATAATGAAAAGATCAAGAAAGAAGAGAGAATGCTTGCATGATTTATGCAAGCATGTTGGCCAAAAATGGTCTATGTTTTTTGCAAACATGTAAGCCTAATTTTAGGATGAAAATGCTTCATGTTTTATGCAAAAATATTGTTGTTGGACATGCATGGTTAGTGAAAATTTTTTAATCTTCAATACATGTATGCATCATAGATTTACAACATGTGATCTTATGCTTTAATAGGTGTTTTTAATTTTTAGCATGGAATTGTCTATGTGCATGTATGTAGTTAAGAATGTGCATGATGTATGTGATTGAATTATTGTATGGTCATCTTAATCTAATGGCTTAGATTCATTTTTGTTTAAAGACAAGTCTAGGGATTTGTGCAAATAGCACTGTGGTAATTATTAAAGTAGTGGCATTGTAGTAATTATTAAAGTGGTGGCATTGTAAATTTTTTAACCAAGACAAAGGTATTTTATTAATTAGATTAATGACAGTGGTATTCTTGTAATTCCATTTATAGAAATAGGTCTCTTTGTCATTAATTAATAAGGTAAGGGTAGTTTGGTAATTTCCTTTACATAGCAAGGGTATTTTCATAATTTCACTAAATAATGACATTTTTATAATTCTTTACATCTTTTTCTAGACACACTTGATTATTCTAACATTATTTGTTATTAATCAATAATAAGTCACCAATGTTAACCCTTTCCACTATGGGGCCAAGATCAATCTAACTAGTCGGTAAATCATTGTTCGAATCTATCGAGTAAATTAGCCTAGACGAAATTTGGGATGTTACATGCACTATATTGACTTGCTTGGCATTGACTTTTATTTTGTATTGCATGCTTGGTGATTCACTGTTGTTTCAATTGAGTACATGCACTTCCACCTTAGATTTGAACCTATTTGATTGGACTATTATGTGTCATCCTTGTTTGTTCATGGTGTTTTCCTCTTTGGACATTCTAGAACTTGCTTAGGGTATTGTTTGAAAATATGTTTCCATGTGCATGCTTGAATATGATTGAGACATTTTTCTTATTTTTAGCCACCGTCCATATAGCCACCCTTTGTATGTTACCATTGTCTAGCCCCTTTGAGCCTTATTGTCCATCCTTTTGTTTTAGTACATCCTTAGTCAAAAGTGAAAAACCATGAATAGTACCAACCTTTTAGGCTTAGGAAAGCATTTGCACAATTCTTGTATGTGCTTGAGCATAAGTGTGTGGAAGGGACAATGTCCAAAAATTTAATAAGTGATATACTAAGAGAAAAAAAAGGCAATGTTGATTGAAAAACAAAAAAGACAAAAAAAATCTGAAAAAGTTTGGTTGAAAGTATACTACATTGAAATTAAAGGCCTATAATTGTGATTAAGTTAGACAAAGTGTGCCCTTAAGCATTTATGCTTTTGTTGTATGCATTTGCTCTCCTTTAACTAAATGTTTAACTCTGTGGCCTAATTATATACACACCTTCACCTAAGCCTTATTTCAACTAAAGGTAAGTCATCTTGATTTAGCATGCATGTGTGTAACGATAGAGAATAAGACCCGTAGCAAGCTTATGATAATGCATTTTCATTTGAGGTGATATGTGCACCTTAACCTTAAACACTTGAGTGAATGAGTGGCAAACACTAACCTTGTGAGGATTTTTATACTTGTGCATGCCTCATATGGATTCTACCTTATATGCTATGTCCTTGTTTATACCTTGCTTGTTGAGATCCTCTTAACCTTTAGTGTGAAAGCTTACTATTATACCTCTAGGATCATTGGTTTGGTGTACTGTCATTTGTTTTCATGCATATGCATTTTTAGAGTTAGGAGTCTAGTCTAGTCTAGCTTCTGTATACTGCTTCACCCATGCCTTGGTTTGATTTGATTTTCACATAAAGACATGCGAAAGCTTAAGTGTGGGGAAGTTTGATGGGGCATTTATACCACTTATCTTCTAATTCTTAGCCTTTTGCATGAGTTTAAACGTGTTATTGATATGAATAATTAGGATTGTAACTTGTGCCTCATTGTGCATCTTTGATAGAATCATTGACTATTGCATTGATTTTGGAATAATTATTGGATTATAACCTGTTGTGTAACACCCTCCAAGTACAACATCATCCTTAACATGACATTAAATTCAAGATTGTTACTTATTAATTCATGTTTCTTGAATGTCTATAGCAAATGCGATTGAATCGTGTAATAACTAATTTGTAATCCTACCAAAATTCATAACAAAGAAACAAAGTATATATTTAAATACAAATTCAAATACAAGGGAAAGCTCTTATATGAGCATTGATACACATCTATTTTGTTATACATTTACAAACATGTGCATACAACTAAGTAAAACTAAATGAAGATTTCATTATAAACCTTCACAATTCAAATTCACCCATGTAGTCCTTATTATTCTTGAGAAATCTGGAGGACAACACAAACAACATATGGGTCAGAATTGTGAAATTCTCTAGGGCATACCCAAGATACACAATATACTTCATGTCATTGTTATCATTCCAGCCACTTCGGTTTATTAAGAAAAATGTGATCATATAGCACATATTAAAGATTCATGTTAGAGTTCAAAATCATTTTTCCAAATAGGTTTCTTTACATTCAATCACTTAAACACATGTTTCATAATGTTCAAGATCATAGTAAATCATCATAAATAACTATCCCAGTGTAATGTAAGTATACATCTATAATGTAGTGATCTTTAGTGAAATTATTTTTACATGCCCTTAATATGTCAATGATACCATATACATCATTTTTATCTTTATGCGCCCTTGACATACCAAACGGGATCTTTGATTCAAGAACATAATATAGAGGGCTACTTAGGACAATTGCTACTTTAACTTGTCTTGACCCTTAATCTATGGTGGCTTATTCCACTCTTGGGTTAATAGACTACTTTTTAGGACTGAGCTTATTCCTATATATGATTATTGGATTTACTTTCTCCAAGTCTCACAGATTTATTTCTAACAGGTTTACTTTTCCAACTCAATTGAAGGGTAGTCAGGTTTGCTTTTCCCCAACTAACCGAATTTACTTTCTTCTGCCAAGAAAACATATTCTCATTCTCTTTCTCTCATATAGAGGAAATTGTGAAAAGTATTCACAATTATATGCACATAACATCTTTATGCTCCATGTCACATAGACAAGCACCATAATCATATATGCATTAGCATCAATGTTTGAGTTTCTTAATGCATCAAACATACATATCACTCATGATCAGTAATAATCTCAATCTTCTTTTCATATAGGAGCATTTATCATAAGCATTCACATTTATATATGTGTAACATCATCATTAAATTCACATAGTATATTAAATATCAAGTCATTAACATTTCATCATGGATTCATAAATTTAGCATGCTGTTAGAATTTCGATTCTAAATAAAATTATGGATCAGCTATTAAACATCATCAAAAAAAGTAAAATCATTTTTCAAGTTAATTTAATATGTCTAAAAAACCCTGTAAAAAAAGCAAAATAAGGTCTCTAGCTATATTAACAAAATTATACAATTTTGGATGTTAAATCTACTTATTTTCAGCTAATAGTCAAAAGTTCCCAATTTTTTTACCCTATCAAATGAACATATAAAATCTTATAAAAATTTATGGTTGGACTTCAAGATGTCACCATATGTTCTGTAAAAGTTCAAGTCAAAATTCGATCATTTGATATAGTAACAAAACTAGACAAATTTAGTACTCCAGAATTAATTGTTCAAGTAAAACCTTGTACCACTAACTATTGAATTTTTAAAATAGCAAAAGTGTTCAAAATGACTAAGGTAAATAATGGAGACACCTTAATATGTTATATTTATCATATAAAAATTTCAGCTCAAAATAAGGTGTCCAACTATGTGACTAAAATCATACAATTTGAGTTGTGCTTAAATAAAATTCAGCAATAGTTCACAACTTATTTTGACAAAAAGGATTTTCTAACATCATCCAATCATTCCATCCAATTAGACACATCAATATCTATATATTATCAATCAATATAACTAAAAATTTTAAGCCAATCAACTAAAAATTTCAGAGCAATTTTTGAAAGATAAAAGATCAAAAAGCTCTATTGTTAGAAGTCCCTTACACTTGTCTTATCTTTTATTGTGTCTTTCAAATTTTCACTCTAACTCAGGCAAACTTTCCTCCTAGAGTAGTAACACAATAGCTACCTTGATAGTGGTGTGTAATAGGAGCCTTTGAAGAAGGTTGATTCAAGTTTTCAAGAGATAGGTTTGTGTTTTGTGGTAAAACCTATGGATGTTTGATGTTGTGGCTAAGGGTTCTTAGTAAGTCTATGATTTTTTTGAGGAAGAAAGTAATGGAGATGGCTAAAGGGAGCTAGCCAAAAATTCAAGAGGAAGAAAAGATAAGTTTTGTAATCTTATTTCATTTATGCGAGACATGTGTTAATTTATTTACCACAAAATTTTTATCTTATAATTGAAATTAGAAATTTTTTATGGTGGTTGCTTAATCCTATCATAAGGCAATGGTGTGGCCACTCCATAGCCACACATTTGTCAAGCGAGGTGTCCAATTTATACTGCAAGTTTCATATGATATAAGAAATTGCATATTGATATTTTACCAAACGGGTAAAATACTCACACGGGAATACATATATTGCCCGAAATTTAATTTTGGGTCTGAAATATTCATTTCTAACCATTTCTAATCTTAATCCTATCTTTTCTCAATCTAGGCATCTTTCAATCCTGATTTTAGGGTTTTGGCTACTGGACAAGCCTGCGAGCCTAAAATTACTATTCACTTTTTTCTTGAGTCGTTCTCATTATGTCCAATTCTATTAGATTTGAAAATAAAATTTCAAATAAATTTTTTTAAAAAATTTCGGGGATATTATGTTATGTTTAACCTTTCTATTTGAGTATGACTTTTATATATTTAAGCTTTGAATTGAGTGTAAAATATTAAAAACAAGGTTGTGGATTCTCTGAAAGGAACTTGGATCAAAGAGAGAAAAATCACATAAGCTCATGTCCAAATCCATGGTTTTTTCTTTTCAAATTGTCACAAGACAAAAACCATTTATGGTCATTCGGCCCAATCCGTGTTTGGTGTCTATTCATCACCTGTGTTTTTTTTTTTTTTTTTGGGAACAACGGATTTATAATTGTCTTTTTAATTTCTGTGTTAAAGTGTATGTGCATCTCACCTCTTGCGTGGAACCAATTCTAATGCAATATATATATATATATATGACATTTCCATACTCAAATTCAAGAAACGATTCAAAAATCAAGGTAACAAGTATAAAGAATTGAAATAGAGTAATCAATAAAAGCACTGAACAATAGCACAAATGTCTGCAGGAACTAAGTAAGTGTCGCAAGAACTTCAGAGCAAATAAAAAAGTTTGAGTCTGCTATGTGTTATGACAAGTAACGAGGGCAATCTCAATTCTAAGTTCTTGCACTTCCATCAAGTACCTGACAAGGTAGCAGAAAGAGAATGAGTTAAGAAGATAACAAAATAGAAGGAAGGTCATGGAGGAACAAATACAAAGAGGGGAATGCTATACTACATTGAAACATTTTAAAAAATTCACCAAATCTATCATCTATAATTTATAATACTAATATTTCAAACTCATATAAAGAAAAGTTTTCTAGGTATCTTAATAAGAATAATTTAGGAACCACAATTTTTAAGATGTTAATTATTAATTATTTTTTTGAAAAAATAAAATTACAATTATGACATATTATTATAATATCATTGATAATCATCAGGATTTAATAACATGATTACATTACAAAAATTAAATATATTTAAAACTTATCGATATTTAATTAAATCTATAATACTAATATTCAACACTCCTTTTGGTTTTCTTAGTGTAGCTTCTAGAGTAATTTAGAGCCCACAAATTTCATAACTTTAATAATTAATATTTTTTAAAATATATAATGATAATTATTATATATCATTAGTTTACTATCATTAATTTATATAATTTCAATATTCATAATAATCATTTTTAATATTTGAGCAATTTACGCTGAAATCTACATGACGAAAAATGTTATACATTATTTTGATAACCTTATACGTTAGAGTTATTTAAATAATTAATGATAAATAAAATGAATAAATAATCAAAAGCAATTTTAAATTATATAATTTATTTTTCAAATATGTGTTTGAAAAAGGTTTAAATCAATAATACAATTTTACTTTAATTATATTCTCTCAATTATCAATTAATTAATTAATATATAATATTGATTAATTACTATATAATTTTTATACATATTGATAAAATGATAACGTGTGTGTGTGTGTGTATATATATATATATATATATATATATATATATATATATATATATATATAGTAATGATCCATTATATTTAAATCAATATATTCGTTAATTTATAATATTTGTTATAAACTACAAATTCAGTTTGATATACTAAAATAAGGTAAATAACTCATTATATAATAAGAGTATCTACTATAATTGTTTATCAGTTTTATCTTATAACTCTTTTACTATCTTTATTGGTTATTTTTGTTTTAGCATTTTTTTATTTTATCCTTTTTTTATTATCATATTTATGGTATTACACTTAGATATTACTTTTATATAATGACATTTATAAAAATCAAAAGAGAATTTTAAAAATATTTACAAAGATAAAAACTAAATTTTTAATATTCATAAAAGCCAAATACATATTTTAATATATTTATATAGGGCTAAATTCAAAATGATAGAGACCAAGTAGTTTATGAAATTATAATTTCCTTATTTAACATAAAATTGAGCCTTATTTATCAAGCTAACACGATTTTAAATTTTTCAAATTATCCTTAAAAATATGATAAATTCATGTGCTAAGGTTATTGAATTTTTTTTTTCATTTTTGAAGCTTAATATATGAATAGAATTTATAAAAATGTTCTCATACATTTCCTTAACAATGAATTTATTGAAGGTATAAAGGAAATTGTTGAGTTAGCACCTAGAAATTGAGTTAAGGAAATTCTTTGTTATATTATTAGTGACAAACACAATGAGCATGCCACAGCTTGTATGGAGCATGTTTGGAAACTTTAAGAAGATGAAATATGATATGACAAAAAAGTATATTAAGGAATTAATGTAGGTTTTAAATTGTAATTTAAATTTTTTATCAATAATTTTAGTATTATATTTCCAAATTTTAAAGACAAATATTGCATTTTTTTTATAATAAGTTGAGATTTCGTATTGTTATAAAAAAAAAACTTTTATTTTTGTATATCTTTCTATCCCAACTTTTAATATGAAGTTGTCTTAAAATGGACAGATATTCTGAAAGAGAATGTGTATTATGCATATTTATGTTTTAAATATCAAAATACTTTTCAATTTTTTTCAAAATTATTTAATAAATCCGCAAATACCACGTACGATTAAAATCCTCGTGAGAAATAAGAAATAGACCTATAATGAGGATGAGGTGGAAGCGGCGACAAAATTCTAAATGGGACAGCTACAGGAGACATATCCTTTCTCTCTCATGGACACTCATTGTTATTAATATTAATGGTATATAATATTATAAATATATCTACTTATTTTATTTCATTATTCATCAATTTCATTTCAAATATCAAAACGTGTAAAATTTTCATAAAATATGTTTTTTTATTGTTAGTTAAAGATCATTTATTGAGATTTTCTAACCCTATAAACATAATATTCAAAATAAGATATAAAATATAATGACTCATTTCAAATCCACACTCATTTATATTTTGTTCATTTATTTAATTATTTAACTGTTAACTTAATTTTAAAAATAAGTTTATATACTCAATTTTTTATAAGATGTATTTAAATGAATTATTATTTATTTTTAATAATAATTAATAAACTATTTTTTATTATTATCCCATGTATTATATAAGTCAAATAACTAAGGGCTATTTGGTTTGCAGTTTTCAAATTTAAATTTTAGTTTTAAGATTTAAAGAAAAAGTTAAAAAAAAGTTGAAAATAAAAATTGCAAACCAAACAACCCCATATGTAGTAAAACCTGTAAATAAGAGGGCAGATTAAGAAAATATAACCAGTCATCTTATCAACTCATTAAACATAAAGAATCAATCAAGATAGGTTTCAGTTTCAACACATCAAACATACATCAGATTTTCAGTCCAATCAAGAATGATCTCCAACTCCAATACACCTTATATTTCCTTACATGATTCACCTTCAATAATCACCTTACTGTATGTTTCCGAAAAGTTGCCTCATACAATAAGATATTTACATGTAAGTATTAAATACAATTGACATCAATAGATTATAGGGGTGAAAAAGATTATTCGCACCACCCTAATTAAGCAGCCAAATCTTGCTACCAATAACTGGGATATTATTAGAATGTTTAGTAATAATCTCTCATTTTAAAGTTTAAAAAAAGTAATGTTTCGCTAAAATGAAAATTCTGCTAACTCTATATATTACAAGAGAATAAGCAAACAAACAGATAGAAAAAATCAGCTTCCTCAGATGATCAAAATTACTATTTTTTCTTCAAGTATTCGACAACTCAAATAGTATAGTATGATTCCTGATTTTGACCAAAAGAAGCTACCAAAAACATGGAAAAAAATATTAAAACAAGGAATGGTGCCGTGCAAGTGGCCAGAATAGAAGAAAACACCTAGCTATAGCTTTCTATTAGTTGACTTTTCTTGTTCCGTAGCTCAAGCAGTAACCTTGCTTATTATTTTGGATGAGAACCAATTAACAAATTTTAAAAATACACCTAAAAAATTCTAAGCCTCAACCCCAACCTCGTGTCATTGTTGCCATCACTGCCGACCTCCTTTCGTCGCCGCCGCTGCCGCCGCTGCCGCCGCTGCCGCCGCCACTTTTAGCCTCGACGGCCCATCTCCCTCCCTTCAGCGGCCCTCCCCTCTCATCCGCCATTGACATCTTCCTTGTTATGCCCACACTCAAGCGCAACCTCCCCTCAAGGTAAATGAGCGCGTTCTGCTAGAATCTCAAGCACTCTGTTCTATACTACAGCAATGGGACCAGATCCGCGCATAAAGAGAAGGTGGTCTTCAATGGCTGCTTCAGTGGTAGTGGCTACTACTGTAATGCTCATGGCAAAGCAAAGTAAAACATAGATAGCAGCTGATATTTTGAATTTCAGCATTTGTTTTTTATGAACCATAATTTGGCAGCTGTCACCTTGTACGAGGCGGTTAAGATCTCCAGAGAAGGTAGCGTCGTGATTTCTGGTTTTAATTTAATGTGTTTTACTTCTTGTTTAAGGCCATTTTTTAAACGGTAATAATATTTGAAACTCAAAATGTGGGTATTTTAATGTGTTTTACTTCTTGTTTAATGCCATTTTTTAAACAGTAATAATATTGAAACAAAAAGTTAGTGTTATTTAACAGCACTTATACCATTGAATGTGATAGTGGTAAGCTTATTCTTAATATTCATCACATCCAATGGTTATAAACGAGTGTTAAATAAACATTCACTTAGTGTAAAAATATCATTCCCTTTTTAAAAGTTGTTCTATTTTGACACCCGCGTTGGGTGTCTAAGTATAGCCCCGTATACAATTGTATAAGATGCATGTGTGGGGTTAAAAATTTCGGTCCATCATAATTAAGTTTAAAAAGAAAATCTTGCCCCCTCAAAATTCGTTTCCCTCCCTCCCAGTACACCCTGTTCCTCGTTCCCCTCTCTCCACTCTCCTCCCTCCACTCCATTCTCCTCCCTCATTTCATCAAACTCAAAGGCCACACCTCTCCTACCTCCAATCCAAACACCTTTTTATTATTCGTTGGAGAAGCCCCCACCATCGGATCCACCTTCCTTGGCGCTACACAACTCCCAATCTCCCCCACCACCAGCTCGAACCTTCCTTGGCATCCCACCTTTCAGATCCCTAATCTACTTCCCCAGCGGGTTCCACCCTCCTCTATTCCAACCTCATCGGCATTGCAGAACCCCCAATCCTCCTCCCACTACCTCTCACCCAATCCGCTTCCTCACTCCTCGGCTAGAACCCTCCTCCAGCGTCCACCTCAAAACCCAGTTAGCTTCCTTCACTGGTTACACCCTTATTAGCGTTCCACCCTCATCGCCATTCCACCCTCATCTCCAATTGCAAAATCCACCCTCCTTGGCGTACGGTTTGTGTCTATATGGTTTGTTCCTTCCATTATTCCCATAGTTTGTTCTTACTTTTGTCTTGAAAGTTTGGATTTTTGAGTAAAGTAGAATTTTCTTTGATATGCTGTTTCAAAGGGTTGCAAATTTCTTTCCTATTATTATGTACTTGGTCCTATATTTTGGTTTGAACCTTGGTGTTGCTATTATGGTTAGATTTTAGTTAAATCTTAAGCACATTTTTGCTCGTTCGATTTCTTTGTCTAGTTGTATTTTTCACTGCAATGTTAGTTGTATTCTTGACTTTTTTTCCTTGATGATTGTGTTGTTAAGAGATGCCAATTTATCCTTGCGAGTGAAATGCTTGGGTTAGAGGATTGGTTTATGTTGCTATGCTGAATTTGTAATTGCATGCTTGCTGCAATAGTTCTTGTGAATCTGTGACATGATTGGAGTTAAATATCTTAGAGAGTATATTTTAATTTGGTTGCTAATTCATTTGCAAGAGATTTTGGAATTGTCTAACTATACTTCACTTGAGTGTGGGCATTGTTGTGATTGCCTGGAAGGCTTAATTAACTTGACTAATCAATCTCGCTTTCATTGTTGTTTGTTTGATAGGATATTGCTTTTCTTCTTTGGCTCGTTAACTTAGCATTCAAACTTTATATGAGTCCAGCTTCCTTCTGTCATTAATATACTTGTAGATCTACATTGTTAGTTCCTGATAAGTGGCCAACACACTGCACAAATTAGATGGTAAGCATTAGGGTTAGAATTTTGATTATACTAATAATGAATGAACTAGTAATTTGGTTCATGTCAACAAAAGGAAATATTTATTGGGAGCTTGTACTTTCTTAACAAAATCTACAACGTATTTTGTTATAGAGAATTTTGTTCCCCACAACATAAATGGAATCAAAATTTTATAGAAGCTTAAGTGCTTAACATGTTGTACATTTCAAAGTTGAAACTACCTTGTAAGTCCTTTAGTAACATCCTGTTAAGGTAGTTATTCATATTGTTTATTTAGCAAAAAACTCATTAGTATTGTGCTTGACAGGTTTACTCAAAGCCGAGATTCTCATCAAGAAGCATTGAAATCATTAGACATTGAGCCAAACCATGTGCCAAGTTTGATATCCATAGCATGTGTACTCACAAATCTTGGTGGCCATTCATCTTCAATTGTTAGAAGCCTTCTCACTGATGCACTAAGGCTTGACAGAACAAACCCATACAAGCTAGACTTGCTCAAAACTGATTTTTGGACATCAGCACTTGAAGCTGTTGAGGGCTTCGAGGTAGCAACTCTTCTTGAATAATCTTCTCCATTGAACCCTTCAGATAACCAATTTCAGCAAATACTTTCTTTTCTTTTCTTTTCCTTTTTTTTCTTTTGTGGGGTTCAAGATATGTTATATTTAGTTATAGGCCTACTTGTAAATTTTAGATTTTTAACTATGTTTATGAATGGTGAAATGGGAAAAGGAGAAAGAGAGGAAGGATTATGTCTCTGTGCATTATCTATTATTTTGTTAGTTTCACCATAAACTAGAATATCTAAGAATAACATATAGTGTCTAAAATTGTTTTATGTTACAATGAGGAGATAATGAGTGGTGTGTTTAGGGTCTATGGTGCATTATAGCCTTTTAATGTTGACATGTATGAAAGTAATTTGAGACAATTAGATGATTTGTTTAAAAAATTGAAAGTTCTCAAAAAATTATTTTTATACTTGTTTTTCACAAGTTAAATGGTTTTTTTTCCTAAGAAAAACTCTAAAAATAATTGCATTGTGTCCATTCATATTCATAGCACTATTAGGACCAATATTGAATTTACTCTTTTCGTTGTTTTATTTTTTAATGGATTTGACTTTGCTAAAATAAGTATTATTGTAAAGTAAAAAAATGAAGAATTAATGATCTTTAAATCAATGATTTGTCCAGAATGGCAAATACTCACCAAATGACTCGAGTTGCAAATATTTTTATTATTAATCAAACTCTTTCATTCTAATATATTCAGCCCTGGTGTCATTTTTATATACCAAGGGCCAATATACCAGTTATGCATAGTCTATTACAAGCTTCATTATAATATTTTTAGTCTTGATGTCATTTTTATTTGTGTGAATTGACCCCAAATGAGGCTACATACTAAAGTGAGACTTATGTGATTGGAAAAAAAAATTCTGAAGACAACTACAAGGTTATTACCATTTTCTAATGATTACCAGTGGCTTAAAAAATAATTACCAGTATATGATGCCAATCCAAGTAAATTCAAGGGGAATTCTAATTAGTTTAGCACTAGTGTCATTTGTAGTTGTTGGTATTGGTCCTAAAAAAGGGCTACAGGCTAAGGAAACCTGTAATTAAGTTGAGTAAAGCTTATGGGAGTAGGGAAAAAAATTTGAAGAGAACTCAGAATTACTAGCATTTTAAACTAATTACCAATGCTTATAAGAAGAGTTACAGCGAAGATTAAGAAATTACCAACATTTGTCAGTCCAATTCAAGGGGAATTCTAATCATTTTAGCACTAGTGTCATTTGTATTTGTTGGTATTGGTTCCAAAAAAGAGCTACGGGCTAAGGAAGTCTTTAATCAAGTTGAGTAAGACTTATGGGAATAGGGAAAATGATTTAGAAGATATAGGATTACTAGCATTTAAGATAATTAATAGCGCTTCTAAGAAGAGCTATAGTGAAAATTAAGAAATTACCAGCATCTCGTCAAATTCAAAGGAAATTGTAATCATTTTAGCATTAGTGTTATTTGTATTTGTTAGTATTGGTCATAAAAAAAGATACTAGCGAAGGAAGCCTTTAATTAAGTTGATAAATCTTATAAGAGTAGGAAATTTTTTTTTGAAGAACCTCTAGGATTACTAGTTTTTTTTCTAAAAATTACCAATACTTTCAAAAAGAGTTACGAGTGAGGATTGCGAACTTACTAGTAGTTGTCAATCCAATTTAAGGGAAATTGTAATCATTTTAGCACTAGTGTCATTTTTATTTCTTGGTATTGGTCCCAAAAAAGAACTACAGGCTAGAGAAGCTTTAAGTAAGTTGAGTAAGACTTATGGGATTAAAAAAATTTAAAGAGACCTGTAGGATTACTAGCTTTTCCACATAGTTACCAGTATTTTGGTAATGAATTACAGGAGCGTCCTGAGTGAAATTACCAGCAATAGGCAGCCTAATTCATGGGGATTTCTAATAGTTTTAGCGGTAATGTTATTTTTATTTGTTGGTATTGGTCCAAAAATAGGGTTACGGGCTATGGAAGATTTTAATTAAGTTAAGTAAGACTTATGAGATTGAGGAAAAAAAAATTAAAAAGACCAGGATTACTAGCATTTTCACATAATTACCAAAGTTTTTGAAACCAATTACTAGCATAATATGCCAAGTTACCAGCAATGGTTAGTCCAATTCAAGGAGAATTCTATTCATTTAGCACTTGTGTCATTTTTATTTCTTGGTATTGGTCTCAAAAGGGCTACATGGTATAATGGCAGGATACCAGCTATGACCAGTCAATTGCATTCTAATCACTTTAGTCTTGTTGTTATATTTTTATTTGTGGAAATTGACACCAAAAAAAAAAAAAACATCAAAAGACTATGGAAGACTTTTAATAGGCTAAGTAAGACATGGGATTGGAAACTTCAACTTCAATTCCTCCAAAGATTTGTGAACCAAAAGTAAAGTAAATTTTCATAAATATTTCATACATTATATCTACATAAAAAAAAAAAATCAATGGTATATTTGATTGAACAATTGACAATTTTACATTGAGTAATACAAGATTTTCTTGATGTACCATTCACTACAATATATCTTAAATAACAATAATCAATATTGTGCCATCAAACAAACCATCTTCAATAAGGTAATCATAGAGCTAACAAATTCAAAAAATAAACATCTATATTGCTCTTCAAAATCCTTTAAAAGTATGCTTCAACTCTTGGGCTATCTACTTCAATTGGCAAATAACTGGATAATCTTCCAACACCATATCTTGAGTCTTCAAATACATTGTGCATGGTGAATCAAAAAGTCCATATATATATATGAATAGATCCTCCTGCATACATACACCCCTAATTGTTAGATTGGAAATACTAACAAGATCAATTTGATCTCCATAAGACAAGAATCTCTAAGGTTCTTCTGAGATGAACTCCCGTATTTGTAACACCCTAGCTTTCACCTAATACGCTAAAGTCGCATTCGGCTAGTTATTAGCGGTTACGTCTTCGTTTCAGAACTTGACTTGACTTTTTTAAAAAAGAGTACTAAAAATACGACTAAATTTTTCTTTTGAACTTAAGACTTAAAATGCAAGCCGCGCATACGCATAGGACCGATTGCTAAACAAGAAACATAACAACAGGTATACATCACCATAACAATCATAAATAAATCATAGAATAAACACAACATAACTTGTAGTATTATATTATAATCATAACAAAACAACAATGCCCTTATAAATATAAGGACACCTCAAGATACTAGATACATCAAGCAAGGTTAACTAGCAAAACATAATTATAAATAGGCTAGACTAGTCTTCAAGCTTCCATTGCGCCCCTAAATGTCGTAACTCCTACGCTCGCGCTTCAAGGAAAATCACGAACATTCGCATCAATCTCGTTATAGAGACGACACGGGAAGGGAAAACAAAAGGGGTGAGAATACTCATATAAGATTCTAGGAGGCTCCAACTTAACACAAGTGTCATCGTCGTCGTCCAGCCACTTCGGGTTTCATTATGAAAGAGGTATACATGCATAGGTTCAATTTTAATTTCTCAAATCCTATTATCCGAAGTGGGTTCCTTTTAGCATGAGTCTTCATAGTATGAATGCAGCGGATATTTTATGTATGCATGGCAATACTTGAGCATGATAGTACACGTAGATAACACATATCACTTAATCAAAGCATCAATGAAACATATGCATGTGTGTCTTTTACTTTTTATACTTGAATTCCGTGAGTTCCTTTCATAACTTTTTCCACCTTCATCATGGTCACCAAAATCCACCCAACATGCCGGCCAGCGATTTTAACATGGTCACCAAAACTCCTAATCACCCATCGCCTAGGAATGAGCTCATCCTAACTAGCCGTCGCTAGATTTATACGGGGTAAAAGAGGGGGAAACATATCTTTTTCCTTGAATCACCCGGTACAACCCTTAACTCGGGAAGTCATAATGGGATCATTTCCTCTTTATCATATCTTGTATGAATGCAACATGAGCATGCAACCATAGAACCTCATATGACATATCATATATTCTCATGCATTGCAAATATAGCATACCACATCATCATAGCAACATGCCACAAATACACATAAAGTCTCATGCTCATGATATTAACATATTCACATCATTGTGAGTATACCCACTCGATCTCATGCTCACATCACACCTCCTATCTCATGGTGACTTATGCTTTGGCCCTTAGGGTCTTAAACTTGTGTTCCAATTATCCTATCCTTCAATATGAATTTTTATAACACTTAGGGATCATTACCTATAATTTCCCTAATGTTTATGAATTATAACATAACCAAACAGCTCTATGTCTCTTTGGGCAGAATTTTACCTTATAATTACGGGTCCTAAATCTTCATTTTTTACCCTTTCTAAGTTCCATCTTCGCCTAAGGCTCTATAATTAACTCCTAAACCAATTATGAGAGATTCCTACACTTATCCACTAATTATAAACTATTTTTCTTAAGTCCAATTATGCTGGAATAGAATTTATAATTTGTGCATCTAAGTGTTCTAGAATTCACATTTTAAGTCCTTTTTAGTTACTTGTTCTTTCTAACTTCCCTAAATCGTTCCTTGCTTCACTCAAACATAATTTTACACATTTTAACACCTTAAAACAAATTCATACAGTAGCCAAACTCCAAGGGCAGAACGAAATCATAGTCATAATATAATCACATGATTAAAATGCATATAAGTTGCTAGTTTCTCTTGGAATCATTTTAGGAACTCAAAACTCTTTTAGAAACCAATTAATCTTATTGAAATCACATAAATATGTGCTAGGTTAGTAGCTAAATTATTTAGCTCAAGGAATAGATTTAAAACATAAAACCTTGTTCATAAGGTTCCTTGAGTACACCTAAGCTTAGAAAAATTCCAAGACTTAGACTATGGGCACTTATGATTAAATGAACTCATCCAAGTCCATCATCATCATCACAAGGCTGAAATGGCATCCTTGAAATGCCTCCATTTTCTAAAACTTTATGCAAGATACTTGGGCAAGTCTTTGAGCTCTAGGATATTTAAGTGATGGCATAAACTTAAACATGATATGCACTTATTTTATTCTTCATTAGAAAGTAAAGTGAGAGCATAAAATAAATATGAGATGCAACCTCATTATTATCTTTAAAGATTAAGTGATGACTTGAAATATAAACATGAAATGCAAGCTTGGAATTTAAACATGATAATGCAAGTCCATTTAATTATTCTTGAGAGTTTAGTGATGACATCAAAATAAACATGCTATGCAAGGCATAAACATAAACATGTGTGCAACTCATTTTATCTTAACTAGAGCTCTTACAAGACTTTAAAGGAACATCACAACCTTAACCCAATATGCATCTTAACAACATAAAGTGAGCTTTAGAGTTCTTAGCACCAAGACTTCAAAGAAGTCTTTGGTTTTGAACTTCATCATCAAGCTCAAGAAAATAGACACAAAGCTCAACACTTTGTCTAAACAAAATACAAGAACTAAGTCATATTCTTTATTTTATTGCTCATGGGCTTCAATCTAAGTAAAACTCTTAGAATGATCGACCAACTTTAAGGTTGGCAAGGGTAAGCTTAGAGCTCTTTGAAAACATATGATTAATTTTCTTAACAAAACTTTTGTGATCTACTTAACATTTTTAACAAACTTTGTTCAAACTAAGGAAGAAGAAAATGAAAACATTAAGGGGAAAAGGAAAGAAATGAAGATATAAACAAGAAAAAGGAAGGAAAACACAAGCATGTATGGTCCAAGACCAAGTTGTTTCAAGCTTTAGAGGTTTCTCACATGACATCACAAGTCCATTATCTTGAAACCTCATCATCAAGCTAAAGTTTTCTCAATAAAAGGCCCTAAGGCCGAAAAAAGAAAGAAGGAAGAAAGCTTTGAAACCAAGAGAAAGCTAGAACTTTTTTTAAGAAAACAAGAAAACTTGAAAAAAAACCCCTACCTAAAGAAGTCTTGAAAGAAATGAAAGAAAGCTTGGATCCTTGATGAAATGAGAAGACAAAATCTTCTCTTGGATGACAATGAGGATTCGGCCAAGGGAGGACCAAGGAAGATGGATTTTCCTTGAGAAAGTAAGCTTGGAAATGGAAAGTTTAGTGTTTGAAAGGTGGTTTGAGGTGAGGGAGTGGTGGTTTAAGGTTGTTTGTGGTGGTGGAAAGGTTTCTTTGATGGTGGAGGAAAAAGAACAAGATGAAGAGAAATTGAGAGAAAAAGAGAAAAAATGCAAGAAAGCTAAACTTGGCAAATGATCTAAAGTGTAACCAAGTTCTCTAAGGCTTGGTATTTATAGAAAAATGAAGCAATGGAGGCTGATTTGGGAGGAGGAGGCGACGGTTCTTCATGCCAAAGGAAGAAAATATCTTCAAAAACTTGTCATTCAAAGGCATGGTTGAAAGCATGGCTAGGTATGGTTCAAAGCATGGCTTAAGGTATGGCCTTTGAGTGAAACAAAATCAACATGTGACACAAATGGGGAGGATGAATTTGGCTAACATTTCAGCTAAGGGGAGGAGGATAATTTGTTCATGTAATTGTGGTTTAATGATGTGTTTAGGTGTTTCTTTGATTAAGGTTTTGGTTAGGAGTTTGTAAGAAAGTGTTTAGGTGAGGTAATGGCTAATTAAGGTTGTCAAGACTTGATTAGGAGGGTGATCTTGCTAGATTAACAATTTAAAATCATTTTTTAGTCAAATGAGGTATGGGTACAATTCCTTAATTTAAGGAATTGGAGAAAGAAAATACTATTCAAGATTCCATGACTAGGAATCTTGAATTAAAGAATGTAATTAAAGTTTAACTAAGCAATCTTAGGTCCTAATTAACCTTAATAAATTATTTTGACTCTAAATTAATTATCAAAATAAATTAATCTTCGATTAGAGCCTAATATTGCTTAGGTTTGCTTAATTGCGTCATTAGGCTCACCGTACACTGTTCTAGGGGCAAAATGGTAATTTTACACTAAACTTGGAACATCCGGGCTTAACTAATACCAAATACCACTCAAAAACATCATTCCAAACTTCCTGGAAAAGTTCGGGCTCAAATGACACCTTTTACCTATGTAGAACACAAGGTATTTTGGTCATTTTATTGCAAAAAATAGAGAGTAAATTATTCTCTGATGCAAAGGAAAGGTTTAAATGGCTAGAAGATTGTGAACCAAAATGCATAGACTTAAGCTCTTTGTTGCAACTCCAAAGATTTAAAGTACATATAAGACTATATCATAATAATTACTTTTGAAAGTAGTTTGGGTTTGCTTATTTAGAGAGATTGATTCGATAATCTTGTTCAAGTTGCATGCTCACATTTTATCCAAAACATTATAGGATAGTCCATGAACAAATATAATATCTACAATGAGTGTCTAAAGAGCATAGAAACTTTCTCCTTTGAGGTCTATTGAAATCCTGGGTCCTCAATCAATTATACAGAAGAAATGATTCAAAATGGTTAAAAGGTTATATAAAAAAAAAAGAGTTAAACAAATTACACATGCATAACAAGCTCATGCTCTATCTTCAGAAAATAATTTGTAACCAAAGAAGAAGGTTTGCTGTAACATCCTAATATTTAACCCAAATACGCCTGGACGCATTAAGATTAATTTTTAGTTATTACTTCCTTTAAACTCTTTTGTGAAATTCTTAGCGGAAAATACGAGAATTTTTTTTTGAAATCTTTGTAAAACAAAATGCAAGAGGGTAAACACTTATCTACGGAACGTAAAGCGAAAGTAAATCATGCGTAAGAGCAAATGAGAACACTCAATCATAGGCTCAACCATCATAATATTTAAATACCATAGTTTAATACATAACTAGAATCATAAAAAGCATAAAGTCATACGTATAAGTGGGGGGAGAGCTTGTAGTCCAGGAAATATAAAGTCCAGAGAACATAGCAGCAAATACATGGAAAGCCCAAAACTCTACAAGCTAAAGGCACACCCCTCTTAAAGCCTACGAAGCACGTCCTCGGAGGGAGATATAGCTCGCCACGGAGCTCCTCGGATGGGTGCAAATGGAAAGGTGGACGGACATGACCCCCTCGACGTGGGTGCATCTCGGGCATCGAGCTAACCTCAGGTGTGTCATGTATCCTCATACCCCCCCGATGTCCATTGGAACTGGAGAGCCAATCCTCCAAAAGGAATGAGTAGGGGAATCCTGGGTGGATCTCTGAATGCCTCAGGTGAGGACGTACTCGGGATAGCCTACACCGAAGACAATGGTCGGCTCGCGGGTTCTTGTCGTCACCGCAGGCGCGTCCTCTCAAGATCAAATATCGCGGGTAGGGAGAGGTGGGGTAAAGCGAAAGCTGGAGACCGAAAAAGCAAACGGACATCCCATGTATGCAAAAATGCACACGGTACAACGACCCTCAAAATGGTAAGACTGTGGTCTGGATCGTAATGCACCTCCCACATGAGCGTGTCAATAAAAATCATGAATGACGCCATCGGAATCTAAAGACGTAACGGAAAAGAAGATAGAGGGTGAGAATTTGCTAAAGAATCTCAATAGGGAAACCTCCTATCCTAGTGTCATCGTTTACGTCCCAGGAACCTTGGGTTTATTATAAAAAGGTTAAACATGCAAAAGTTCATTATGAGGTTTTCATAAAAGATAATTATCCAAGGTCCGTGTCTTTTATGATGAATCTTAATGCATGTATGCAGCATACCAAAACATGAATGCATGGCAATACTTTATGCAGCAAACCAATAAAGCATATCATCATCAACTAGTTTTCATACAAGTGGCATGTAACTTCTCATAAACAACTTCTCTCTCATAGCAAAATGCTTCACATCTTTCTCATTTCTCAAACTTGTGACATCATGGTATGTAAAAATAGTAACCGAACCTTGATACTAGGCTATGAGCTCATACCTTAACTAGTCGTCACTAGTTCTTACTTATCTTCTTGATAAGCGAATCATAATCATAAAAATAATAACCCGACTCCTAGAGTAGGCAGGGGACCTAAGGAATCACCCATCATGGGACTTTCTTCTTTCTCCAAAACGCATCAACTGGTTAAGACCAGTGACTTTGTCCGCTTGGCAGGCTAATGTTGATGCCCTCAGTTTTACCTTCTCCTCACCATAGCAGAAGTACGTCTCATCTACGACGCATCATCTGGTTAAGCCAATGACATTGTCCGCTTGATATGGCTCCTCGACCATACCCCCCATGGGTTTCCTTTCTCCTCCGTCAGGAGAAATGCGTCTCGGCATGTCACATATAAATCATTCTTTTCAAAAACTTTCTCAAGTCCCTCAAATTTGATGGAAATTCGGCAGCATAACGATTACTCTTCGAATTTCCTCAAATTTGAGTCATGCCACATAACTCAAACCACACATGTTGTTCTCATGAAATTTCTCAATCAAATAAATTTCTCAATAAGGAGCATACCCTCCTATTTCATTCATATTTCGCATTCTCATGCATCTTAAGCATAGCATACCACATCATCACAACAACATGTCACAAATACACATATAGTCTCATGTTCATGGTATTAACATATTCACATCATCAGAGTATACCCACTCGGTCTCATTCTCACATCACACCTTCTATCTCATGGTGTCTTATGCTTTGGCCTTTAGGTCTTAAACTTATGTTCTAATTATCCTAACTTTCATTATGGATATTTATTACACCTAAGGGATCATTACCTATAATTTCCTCTAATGTTTATGCTTATTAACATAACCAAACAGCACTTTATCTCTTTGGGCAGAATTTTGTCATATGATTACGGGGTCCTAGAATCTCCTTTGACCCTTTCTAAGTTCCGTCTTCGCCTAAGGCTCTATAATTAACTCCTAAACCAATTATGAGGGATTCCTACACATATCCACTAATTATAAACCATTTTTCTTAAGTCCAATTATGCTGGAACAGAATTTATAATTTGTGCATCTAAGTGTTCTAGAATTCTCATTTTAAGTCCTTTTTAGTTACTTGTTCTTTCTAACTTCCTAAATCGTTCCTTGCTTCACTCAAACATAATTTTACACATTTTAACACCATAAAACAGAATTTATATAGTGGCCAAGTTGCACAAGGCAGAACGAATTACAAGCATCATATAATCACATAATCTCATGATTTAAATGCATATAAGTTGCTAGTTTCTCTTGGAATCATTTTAGGAACTCAAAACTCTTTTAGAAACCAATTAATCTCATTAAAATCATATAAAAGTGGGTAAGGTCAGTAGCTAAATTATTTAGCTCAAGGAATAGATTTAAAACATAAAACTTTGTTCATAAAGTTCTTTGATACACCTAAGCTTAGAAAAATTCCAAGACTTAGACTATGGGCACTTATGATTAGATGAACTCATCTCAAGTCCATCATCATCATCACAAGGCCGAAATGGCATTCTTGAAATGCCTCCATTTTCTAAAACTTTATGTAAGATACTTGGGCAAGTCTTTGAGCTCTAGGATATTTAAGTGATGACATAAACTTAAACATGATATGCACTTATTTTATTCTTCATTAGAAAATAAAGTGAGAGCATAAAATAAATATGAGATGCAACCTCATTATTATCTTTAAAGATTAAGTGATGACTTGAAATATAAACATGAAATGCAAGCTTGGAATTTAAACATGATAATGCAAGTTCATTTAGTTATTCTTGAGAGCTTAGTGATGGCATCAAAATAAACATGCTATGCAAGGCATAAACATAAACATGTGTGCAACTCATTTTATCTTAACTAGAGCTCTTACAAGACTTTAGAGGAACATTACAACCTTAACCCAATATGCATCTTAACAACATAAAGTGAGCTTTAGAGTTCTTAGCACCAAGTCTTCAAAGAAGCCTTTGGTTTTGAACTTCATCATCAAGCTCAAGAAAATGGACACAAAGCTCAACACTTTGTCTAAACAAACATACAAGAACTAAGTCATATTCTTTATTTTATTGCTCATGGGCTTCAATCTAGAGTAAAACTCTTAGAACGGACCAACTTTAAGGTTGGCAAGGGTAAGCTTAGAGCTCTTTGAAAACATATGATTAATTTTCTTAACAAAACTTTTGTGATCTACTTAACATTTTTAACAAACTTTGTTCAAACCAAGGAAGAAGAAACCGAAATCTTTAAAGGGAAAAGGAAGAGAAAATCGAAAACTTTGGCAAGGAAAAGAAAAGGAAAAACCAAACATGTATGGTCCAAGACCAAGTTTTCAAGCTTTAGAGGTTTCTCACATGACAACAACAAGTCATTATCTTGAAACCTCATCATCAAGCAAAGTTTTTTATGAAAGGCCTCATGGCCGAAAAGAAGAAGGAAGAGAAAAAGAGTTTGAACCAAGAGAAAACTAGAACTTTTCTTGAAAAAAACAAGTAAAACTTTGAAATAAAACCCTTACCTAAGGAAGTCTTTGAAAGAATGAAAGAAAGCTTGATCTTTGAAGGAATGAGAAGACAAAATCTTCTCTTGGAAGAGGAGAAGGATTCGGCCAAAGAGGAAGCTCAAGGAAGATGATTTTTCCTTGAGTTAGCAAGCTTGGAAATGGAAAGTTAAGTGTTTAAGAGGTGGTTTGAGGTGAGGGAGTGGTGGTTTAAGGTTGTTTGTGGTGGTTTGTGGTGGTGGAAGGTTCTTTGAGGGAGGAAGAAGATGAGCAAGATGAAGAGAACTTTGAGAGAAAATGCAAGAAAGTGCAAGAAAACTAAACTTGGCAAATGATCTAAAGTGTAACCAAGTTCTTCCAAGCTTGGTATTTATAGAAATTTTGCAACATGGAGGCTGCCTTGGGAGGAATGGCCGACGCCAAAGGGGAGGAAGAGGAAAATATCTCTTTGCATGGGTATGGGTTTAGGCATGGCAAGCATGGTTGAAAGCATGGTCAAGGTATGGCTTGAGGTATGGCCTTTGAGTGAAATTAAAACAACATGTGACACTTCTTTAGGGGTATGTATTCGGCAAGATTTGAGCCCAAAGGGGAGGATAAATTGTTCATGTAATTGTGGTTTAGTGATGTGTTTAGGTGTTTCTTTGATTAAGGTTTTGGTTAGGAGTTTGTAAGAAAGTGTTTAGGTGAGGTAATGGCTAATTAAGGTTGTCAAGACTTGATTAGGAGAGTGTTCTTGCTAGATTAACAATTTAAAACCATTTTCTTAGTCAAATGAGGTATGGCACAATTCCTTAATTTAAGGAATTGGAGAGAGAAATACTATTCAAGATTCCATGACTAGGAATCTTGAATAAAGAATGCAATTAGAGTTTAACTAAGCAATCTTAGGTTCTAATTAACCTTAATAAATTATTTTGACTCTAGATTAATTATCGAAATAAATTAATCTTTGATTAGAGCCTAATATTGCTTAGGTTTGCTTAATTACGTCATTAGGCTCACTGTACATTGTTAGGGGCAAAATGGTAATTTTACACTAAAACTCTTGGGATCCGGCCTGACTAAACATCAAATACCACTCATAAACATCATTTAAAATTTCTTGGAAAAGTTTGAGGCTCAAATGGCACCTTTCCGCGTAAAGCAACTAGGGGTATTTTGGTCATTTTGAGCCGAAAATTCAAAAAACGAGATTTTCACCTCGAATATCAACATAACAGTTATAATCCCCTTAAACATTGAGTTGACCCATTCGAGGTCAGGGTAACTTCCTCGAATTCAGGTAAAAATGACCTTAAGGGTATTTTGGTCATTTGTACTCAATAAAAAATAAACGTTACATTTGTTTTACAATAGTCTTCAAAGTCAACATGAGGGAATGTCATCTTTGGTTAGAGTATTCATGGATTTCATATTGTACCTTGAATGGATAATTGATTTTGCTCACATAATTTTCACCGAAACTTAAGATCATTCAAATGCATACTTTCTCTGCAAAAGAGCGGGAATTAGAAGAAACCAACAAATAAAATTACATGGAACAAAAACATCACGACTCATTAATGCACTCCAGGACATCGTAGTTTTTTATTAACAAACCTTAACAGGCGCCATGCTAAAGGTCGAAACATTCAAATCCATCAGATGTTTTGCTATCTCGTTCTTTAAACCAAATGCATCCTAAAATTGTAAAGAATAAAAAAATGCCAACAGGAAAATGCATCATGCCTTGGGCTAATAGAAGAAATAAGGAAGGAAGTCAAACCAAACAAAAACAAGAACAAAAATTATAAAGTTTTTGCTAGTGGCTAACAAAGAAAGAAACTTACTTGCAGCTTTCACGGAATTGCTTGAGAAATTCAAACTCTTGGACATCTTTCTCAATCTTCTTCATGTCATTAGTGTATTGTTACGGGTTACTTGGAACACCATAGACATATCTCTGGATGTTTTTCAAGACAAAGGAACAACTCTGATACAAATCCTGCTTTCACCTAATTACCAACCTCGCTAACGAGCTTAACAACATTCTCAATGCCATGGTTGATTGATTCCTCCTCCATAGACCCTTCCGCCTCCATATATTTTTAATTAAAATTAACCCATCTACACAAAATAGAAAAAAAGAAAAAAATTACAAAACCACCTCAAGAAGAGTATAAGCAAAATTGCATAATGTTGGAGTAACATAATAAATGCACACATAAATCATACAACAAACAAATTAAAAAAAATTAACCATGATTAGCGCTACAATAGCTAAGCCTCAAATACTTGGTGGGAATTTTATAAATTTGTGAGTACTTGTGCTAATTGTTTCAATTTTTCAATTGTTACCATTCAAATATATTTTGTGATTAACACACAATTAAAAAAAATTTACAATATGTATAAGGTTTGAACAAAACAAATGATTCTTCATAGACGAATTTTCATTTTCAACAACAAAGTGCGAAAAACATATGATCTAGTCTATTTATTAGTTTTGGACTTTTACATAGACGTTATTTAAAGTACATACTCTGCAAAATTTAAAATAAAATTAGGACGAACATAATAAATAGGACTAGTTTGTACTTTAACACAACAGCTTTCATATTGAAAGAAAAATTTAAAGTATTCATTGAAGAAAGACTACAGAGTTGAGAGAGACGTATCAAAATTTTCATATGGAAGTCTATTCCATTTGTATTCCCATAGTCCCAAATAAGGGAAGCTAAATCATTGCTACGTTTAATTTGTGCTTTTTCATCACCAAACAAAATCCAAATTAAATTTAAATAAGTCAAACGTGGATCATTATATCTAGGTTCCTTGTCTAATCACCATCATGATTCATTAATCATACTATACCACTAAAAACACTAAAAAATGTGCTTACTTCACTACTAGTATAAAGTAACATGCTTGCTTGATAATAAATTAAAGTGCTATATACTTGAGCTATAACAATATAACATCTCTCATTCCATAAACAAATTCCATAAACAAATACTATAGTGAATATAAATGTTAGCATACAAAAGAAATAAATTGTGTAGTTTAATATGCGAAAGTTATAGCTACTTTCCTATGCTCAATGACAATGCAAATTAACTTGGCAAATTATTGTCCCAAATAAGGAAGGAGAATTTCCCTTATAGTAATTTGATTTAGCAAATTTCTTTTATGAAATTTACATGGAATTAATTAGTCAAGTTAATTAAGCCTTCTAGGCAATCACAATAATGCTCACACTCAAGTGAAGTCTAGTTACACAACTCCAAAATCTTTTGCAAATGAATTAGCAACCAAATTAAAATATACTCTCTCATAGATGCTTAACTCCAATCATATGTCAGGATTCACAGAAATATTGCAAGAAGCATGCAATTACAATTTTAGCACAATAACATAAACCAATCCTCTAGCCCAAGCATTTCACTCACAAGGAAAAATCATCATCTCTCAACCACATTCAACAACAAAGTCATCAATGAAAACAAAAGTCAAGAACACAACTAACATTGCAGTGAAAAATACAACTAGACAAGAGTCTAACATGCTAAAATGTGCTTAAGATTTAACTCAAATCCAACCATAACAGCAGCATGCAATCCATGATATTAGGACAGAAATTTGGAACCCTTTGAAACGTATGTGAAGGAAAATTCTACTTTACTCAAAAATCCAAACTTGCAAGCAGGAAGCAAGAACAAACTATAGGAGTAAAGGAAGGAAACATACCTTCCAAAGGATATGATTGTGAAGAATGAAATTAAAATGCCAATGCACAGAACCTTGTGCCCTGACTAAACCAAATTGGGTATGTGATAGAGAGATGTCAAGAAGGGAGCGAACATTGAGTTTGTGAGCTTGAGTAGCTTACGCGACGGTGTCTTGTGAGCTTTAGGAGCTTAGGTGGGGGTGGGTTTGGAGTTGGAACGTTGAGGAGGGTGGAACCCGTGGTAGGGGAAGCGGGTGGGGACTTGAAGGGTTGTATGCAGGAAGGTTCAAGCCGTGGTGGGGGAAGATTGGCGGTTCTAAATGCCAAGGAAGGTGGATCCGCTGGTGGGGGCTTTTCCAACGAATAATAGGGAGGTGTTTAGGTTGGAGGTAGGAGAGGGTGTGAGCTGCCTTTGAGTTTGATGAAATGAAGGAGGAGAGTGGAGTAGAAGGGGAACGAGGAATAGGGTGTGCTAGGAGGGAGGGAAACCAATTTGGAAGGGGCAAGAATTTTCTTTCTAAGCTTAACTATGGTAGACCAAAATTTTTAACCCCACACATGCACCTTGTCCAGTTGTATACGGTGGCTATACCAACACCCAACGTAGGTGTCAAAATAGCATAACTCTTTTTAAAATTTTTTAATTGTTTCTCAGGAAATAATAAACAAGGTTACGCTTAAGCTACAATATAAGAAAAGTTAACTAGTAGAAAGCTATGTGGTAGGTGTTTATTCTATTTTGGCCACCTGCACCCCATAACCATTCCTTGTTCAATGTGTAATGCACATACAACGCATCTTAAAACAAATTAAAGTAGAAAGCAATGAAGTATGGGTAGGGGAGTTTTGCAAAAGTTCTCACACCATATACTTTCTAAGTATGGGTACGCGTGACTACGTCTATGTACTCGATGTCTTATTTAGAAAAATAAAAAATAAAAATTAGGTAAAGCCGTTACGCGTTCCCAATGCTAGGTATGTCAGTTTAATGAATTTTTGTATTCTATTTGTATTTTTTCCTTTTTCCCTTCTGTATTCCAATTCTATTAAGTCATAACCTTTTCCTTACCTAAATTTATTTTTTTTTAGAAAATTTAGAATGTAATATTTGTAACATCCTCCCAAGTACAACATCACCCTTAAGTCATGACATTGTACTCGAGAGTTGTTACTTATTAATTACCAGATCTTTCTTAAATATCTATAGAAAGCTCGGTTTATGTGTGTAATAACTAAGCGAAATTCTATTGAAATATATATAACAAAGAAATGCAACCTTTATTGAATACATAACTAGGTATAAGAGGAAGCTCCTTTATGAGCTTTAGTACATATTCTTCTAAATATGGTTACATACATATCCATTCCACTAAATACAACATAATAAAAACATTCACTAACACTATTCCATTACAGAGTCCTTTGTAAGCATCATAGTCCTCTGGCTTAACCTGGAGGCAACACGGAAACACAAACACAGGGATGAGAATCACATAATTCTCAGGAGGCATTCCCAAACATATATGAAAAATCTATGTCATCGTCATCGCCCCAAGCCATTTCTCTTTATCAAAAAATGATCATGCAATATAAACTAAAGATTCATTTTAAGGTTCTAAAATCATCCTCCGAAGTGGGTAGCTTTTAATAATCAACCACTTAGAGTACATATATCATAATGTTTCAACAAATAATAAATCATCTCAAGGTCCAATCTAAAGTAAGATGAGTATGCATATAATACATGAAGTGAACTTATCTCAATGTGACATGGTTCCACTTATGGCCATAGAAATCAAGTTAGTGCATTTTTCTCTTTTCATTGACATAGGAAAGGCTTAGTTATACCCAACGAGTATTTGTCGTGGACAATTCCACAATAAATAATTTATACCAAATGGTATCTGTAGTGGTTTACACCACACAAGGGAAATAGTCTGCTTAAGGAGGACTCAGTTTCTATAATGATCATCGAACTTCATTTTTTCCATTTCGAATCACACATAGATCTATTCCCAGCTGATACGTATATCGACTCAAAATATTTAAGGAGGTTCCTCTTTCTTTTTCCTTCCCTTCATTCAATCTAAGTCTTGTTTTTCTTTTTGTCAATATGTCAGAACATGCACAATTTAAGTTCATATATATTCTCTTTTCTCAAATGCACGCATAAGCCACATGTAGGTATTTCATTCACAATGCAATTTCAATTATTTCATGCCTCATGGATAAGTAATTGAAATAATTAGCATGCATTCATATGCCATACACTTGGGACTAGATATCATTTTATCACAAATTTTCAGCCATTCTCACATCCAGCACCTTGGGAGATTTGTCCTAGGTACAACATTTAATTGCTATATCAAACGGGTTCAAGAGCCACAAAAATTCTATATGACACTTAAATGTGTCTAGGAGACCTTGTAAAAGTTTCATAGCAAACGGGGCTCCACGCCACGTAACTAAATTATACAAATTTAGTGGTTGGAAGCCACTTATCCACCAGCCCAGACAGGGTTCTTGAAATTTTTAATCCTAACAAATGATTAAATCAACTCACAATAAATTCACAGTGATACTTCAATATGTTATTAACTTCATGTAAAAGTTTCAAAGGCTAATTCAATCGTTTGTTATGGTAATAAAATTGGACAAACTTATTGCTTTAGTTTTAACAACCAAGACAGATCAATCCATTTCGGTACCTGATTTTTTTTGAGCCATTAAACCTTAAAATCAACACTCAAGAAAATTCATGTGACTAGTGCAAGATGTTAGCTTCAACATATAATTTTTTTAGCTCATGAAAATGGCTACAACATGCCCAGAAATCATGATCATACACTGCATCCAAAACCCGAAAATCCAGCAAGTATCACTCAATATCTTTTTGATAAAAGTGATTTTTATCATCATCCACATCTACTACCAAAATTAACACATCAATATCAACATAATATCAATCACTAAAGCCAGAAATTTCAGACTTAGCTTCAACCCAAAATAGATTAGAAAAATTTGACAAAGAAAGGCAACAAAAACCCTACTTTTGGCAACTTAGTGGATCTTTGGCTTCTAAATGATCCAAGCTTGAATCCTTCCACTCTAAAGCCCCTAAACCAACTTCAAACCCTTCTTAAATCAGTGAGGTGTGAGGTAACAAGGCAAGGTTTGATGAGGAATAAGATTTCATTAGATTTGTAGAGTCAAGATGTAAACAAGTTTAATGAAAGAACTTTGAGGTTTCCACAACTCTAGGCTAGGGTTTTTAGGCTTACAACTCAGATCAGACTCTTGAAGATGAAAATGGTGGTTGGTTCTTTTCCCCATTGCTGGCCGAAATTGATGCTTAAAGAAGAATGATTTGGCTTCTTGAACAAGCTTTGGATATGTGTTGATCTTATAACAATTGCATAAAGATATTATGTAATAAAGCAAAATGGATGGCTAAGATTTAATCTTGGCTTATAAGATTAAATCTTGGCCTTCCACATGTCCTAAATAGGTGGATATCATCCATTGGTGGTGATGGAAATATCTTTCGAATGTAAAAATCATACTCCGGAAATCCCACGAACGGGTGAGCAACGGATTAACTAGATATTCCTGAAAATTAAATTCAGGTATAAAATCCTTATTCCTAACTATTTCCAACCTTAACCTTCTTCTCAATCTCGGGCATCTCTATCTTCAGATTAGGTTTCAGCTATCAGGTCAGATGGAGCACGTAAGGTTATTATTCACCTAGCCAAAAATTTTTTTTATATGTCCATTGGAACCCTCATTGTTGCTAAATTGTTATATTTTTAAAATTACGATTAACAAAGCTCAAATTAATTTTTAAATAATTTTAAGGTGTTACAATATTAAATAATTGTGATCAATTTTATGTTAAAATTTTAGTTTTCATTACATAAAATTTATAAAATCTTTATATTTTTTATATACATAAACGTACCATACCCAATTTTTTAAGAATTTTCATACTCTATACCCATATTCGTCCTAGGATACGTTCCATATGCATATCCATGCAACATAGGTAGATACTTAACAAACCAAAACCATCCATGATCATAGGGAGCATGGAATCAAACAATAAATCCACTCAACCTGGAGGCTTCACAATAAAATAAAACCTAGATTTACCTACAAAAACCCAATAACCAAAAGTCTAGAATAACACCATGCCACAAACAAAACTAACTCATTGTTGTTGGGAAAAATCCCAAATCCACACAAGCAAAAAAAAAAAAAAAAAATAGATAGAGCAAAAGGAGCACAAGAATTTAACTTGTTTAGGCCAACAATGCCTATGTCCACAACTCAACAAATCAATCCACTAAATTTGTAAAAAAAAAATACAATCATCAATCTAACAATCTCTCACAAACCCCAAACCCCAATACACCCAATCTCACAAAATAATTTCTCCACGTAATAGAAACTCAAACAAAACAGACTCACACAAAAATATCACACACTCACCCTTTTCTTGTTGCGGCCTCTGTTTCCTCCCTCCATACTCTACGAGCCAATCTTCAACACACACACACACACATAGATATATATATAATATGAGACTAAAAAACCAAAAAGCTGAAATGCACCAAACCTTTTCTCTTTTTCCCCATTTTAGATAGGCTTTAATAAAACAAACTAATCCAAGGTAAAAAAAAAAAGCCCAACAAATCTCCACCTTGCCTTGTGATTGGAACAAACTTCATATGTTAATAAATTAAAGGCTGTATTAAAATACTAGCAAATGTTATCTTTTTCTTTGGCACATACGCATGCTCTATCTTTATAACATTCCTACATACTTTGTCATTGTCTTTATTCACAACAGTCACCCTTATCAACTTGTATAAGTTACCACTAGTCTCTTACCTTTCATTATCTTCAAAGGACCTGGAGTTGCCAGTCTCTTGCAGAATATTCATAGCCCAATGCATCAAGTCTTCCCAAAGAAATTAAATTTCTTTCAAGTGTAGGTACGTACCTTACATCACCAAGTGTCGCACAAAACCATTATGCATTTTAATTTTAACAGTCCCATTTCCAACAATATCAAAGCAATCATCATTAGCCAATCTAACAACCTCATCACTATAAGCATCATATAAGTGTCAACCAATCCCTTTTGCAACAAACATTATTATTACAACCAGAATCTAAAAGCCAGCAATCACTACTAACATTTTTCTCTTCTTCAACCATCAACACTTCAGTTTCATAATTTGAGTCTCGCTCAGTAGCATACTCAAACTTTGCTTTTCCTTTTCCTTTACTCCTTTCAAATTCTTCTATATCTATTTTAAATTTTTGCAATAAAGTTTAGTATGACCTATCTCATGACAATAATAGCATTGCTTGTCTTTATAGTTCGGTCTTGAAATCGAAGATCTTGAATTATCCACTGCCAAAATTTCCATCATGAGACATGCTTTTACCACGGCTAGTTCTACCAACAAAGACACTTTCTTCTATTTGATCATTGGATCTTTTCAAATTTTCATTCTCCTATAACACAACAATCACATCATCAACTTTCAAGGTATCTTTTTTGACTAGCAATGTAGTGATTAAACTATCATAATTATTTGGAAGAGATGACAATAACAGCATTGCCTTATCTTCATCATTAATTTTCACACCAATACCAGATAATTGTGCAACCAATTTTGTAAAATGATTCACATGATCTCTAATATACGCACCAATATCCATCTTCAACTGATATAATTTTTTCTTTAAAAATAAATGATTTGTGAGAGACTTTGACATATAGATATTTTATAATTTCTTCCACAAATTAACGCAGAAATTTCATTCAAAACATTGTACTTTACCTCAGGTGCTAGACACAAACGAATTGTACTAACAACTTTCATCTTTATCTCTTCCCATTCTTCATCTGACATCTTTTCAAGCTTTTTCTCCTTCCGTTCAGAGCTTTAGCCAACCCCTCCTGCATTAGAATATTTTTAATATTACTGCCACAAACTAAAATTACTCTTTCCATCAAAAGGCTCCACCTCAATTTTGCTTATTGAATGCATCTTTGCCAAAAAAAAAACCAAAAGCAGGATTAGAATTCGCTCTATACCAGTTGTTGGGAAAAATCCCAAATCCACAAAAGCAAAAAAAAAAGAAAAGAAAAGATAGAGCAAAAGGAGCACAAGAGTTTAACGTGTTTAGGCCAACAATGTCTACGTCCACAACTCAACAAATCAATCTACTAAATTTGTAAAAAAAAAAAAAAATACAATAATCAATCTAACAATCTCTCACAAATCCAAAACCCCAATACACCCAATCTCACAAAATAATTTCTCTACCTAATAGAATTCACTCAAACAAAATAGGCTCACACAAAATATCGTGCGCGCACCTCTTTTCTTGTTGCAGCGCTGTGTCTCCCTACACTCTGGTTGCGTTTGTTGTGTCTCGGACACATAGGGATGGCTCCCTATATTATGTTTGGTGGCGAGCGGGGTACGGGGATGGAAAAACCGTCCCAAAGATAAAAATTTTAGTATTTTTGTCCCTCCAAAAAGTGGGCAAGTGCGTAGGCAGATCCAGTTAACCTTAGGTAGCAACCTTGGGTGGCAGGATCAACGCCGAGGTCAACGGTGACATGATCAACGCCCTTGGCCAGGTAACGTCGGTAAACGACAATCAACGGTGGTCAACAGAGTGAACGCCACGATCACGGTTGGCTATCAACTGCTCTCCTTCCCGTCGACCAAACACGATACATGGACAATATTTTTATGTCTTCTCAACTGTCACTGTATTTATATTCTGGGAGATAACCAACATTCCTTAAGAGCCAATCTTCAACTATATATATATATATATATATATGGACTGAAAAACCAAAAACTGAAAACACCAAACCTTTTCTCTTTTCTCTTTAGATGAGCTTTAATAAAACAAACCAATCAAACACAAAAAAAAAAAAGGCCCAACACTCATTTCATCCCCTCTTGCCTTTTAACTTTCATACGCGCACACAAAACATTTCAAAAACACAAACAAAATAACTATATTAAAAGAAGTCTTTGATTATGTAATTGTGAAAGAGTAAAAAAACAAAAAAATAACAGCTACTGAGCCAAAAAGGAAACAAGTGCTCAACAACACCAGATCACTAGAGGATCACACAAATTACAAACTTTCCAAGCAAAATTTTCACGCTCATTTTTCACATCACAACAACAACAAGCCTAGAGTTAAATTAAAATAAACTGCTCAAAAACTGATCAGTGAGGTTCTAATTATCATCTTGTATAAATTTGATACTACCTTTATTGCCATTACCTATTGATGTACTTCACATAATACAGTCACAATGAGGCTCGCCAGTTCCATCCGAATAGCAATGGCTGGCGTTGCTTTGCGTTTGGGCTAGAGCTTCAAATGGCGGTGGCCTTCCAAGCCGCGTTGCTTTGAATTCCTCTTCGACGTCATCGCTGCCACTGATTGCTTCCGGTTGTCCTTGCTCTTCGAAGCCGTCACCTCTGTGGCTTCCTCTTCGCGTGGCCTTCTCTGTGGGTTCCAAGCCGCGGCAGTTCCGGCACTGGCCTGGATTTTTTGGTGCGGAAGAAACGCATCGTCTCCTTCTGGGCGTGGCAACTGTTGCTCGGGGTTATGCCTATTTGTGGGTTGGGGCTATTCGTGAAATCTGAGGATTAGGATTCTTGGTGAATTTGGGGGCTACGCTTCTTGGAATGTATGTTCAGTGATGTTATGATCTAACGAAGTTATTACTGAAAGTATAAGTTTGCTGAGATATACGTAAGTAACATACGTGTTGTATATGGTTTGCATAGTAAACGGTGTTTGAGGTTATTCCATGTTATGTTATTTCAACCGCATGATGTGTCTATGGAATGATAGAAAATAAGAATATTTTATTTTAAGTAGTACTTACATGAAATTTAAAGGTGGTGAATTGGATATTGACATGGTATAGAGTATATTGGATGTTGAAGTAACATTATTCTTTCTTGTTTTTAGGTGTTATTTTTTTTCTATTTCAAAAATATAAAACAAATAACATAAAGTGGGCCCTATTTTTTTTTCATGTTTCTATTGTTCCATGCATGCACACAACTCTAAGTTGGCATGTGATAGAACCCTTTAATAGAGGAATTTCTTAGATGCTCTAGAATAAGACAAATTATTTGATTTGATTCATTCAGTAATTTAGAATCAGTTATTATATTAAGAATATATGGGAGGTAAGAGCACGGATAATCGCGTAAAGCTTCCCATACATGATTGGGAATTGTTTAAGAATATGGTCTTTCTTCTTTTGATCAAAACCAATGCAACTATGGAATTATGGATACTCATGTCTTCAAAGCAAGTCCTCTTTGTAAAATACATGCAGTAAATGCATGCTACTCGTCAGTCTCCATATCCTTGAAACTAAAAAATTTTCAAGTGTGATATAACACAACTAGGAAAAGTAGTTGGTGGTGCCCAACCACTAGGTTCCTTGTACTGCAGCGTATGTCCAAATGATATCTAGAAATAAGAAACAAGACTTCTCAAATGATGCAAGCAAATAACATAGAGACAAAAAGTTAAACTGAAAACAGCTCTTACCTTCAAGTTATCGTTATAAATTATTATAAGAACTTGAAACACATGACAATTATGAAGAAAGTCTATCAGGAATCTCGAGTCGAAACATGGAATTTCAAGCTTTAGATTAAGTAAACAGCAAAATTCGGGAAAGTCTAGAGCTGGAGCACGAAGTAAGCACTGTGCGTAGAAGATAACAAGATATTAGTTGTAACACATTACTACCATCGTAAATTCATCAGAAAATAGAAGCATAAGTTACATCAAACATCTTGTTCAGTGGATCATGGGATTCTGATGAGCTTGTTACCTCTGTTGTGAAAATTTTCAACACGAGCAATTTCCTCTGCAGAGTGCCTTGAGAAGTTCCGGTACCCAACCAGCATAATTATCTACCTGAAAAATATCAAGATGTGCTTCCTCCAAGCTGGGAAAAAATTCGCAAATAAATTTCAGTACGCAACTATTTAATTGGATATTCGGGTATTGAAGAGATGGGGTGACCATCTCAAGATGCTCAATTTCATAAGCATAATACTTGTTTTCAACGGTTAAACACTTCAAGGAATGAGGAATTAATGTGGATTTTAGAACTAATCCCTCAATTTAAACTGAGCTTAAGGGTTTCAGAACTGGGCAGCCAGGTAAAAGCATATTGGGGTCCACATACTTGTTATCCAACTCTAGATTCTTGAGGGATGGCAAATAAACAAATGGAAGATCACATCAATAAACATCGCCCTTCAGAGTGAGGGACACGAGTGTAGTGCAAGTGAAAACGCGATCAGGTAACTTGAATCCCACAGTGTGAGCTTATGGCCCTTTCCCCTTTTCTGAAGAGAATAAGAGATGTATTAGCTACCAGCTACACGGAAAAAGAAATTAGTTAAGTTATCTTAGGCCTTTTTACCTAAATAAATTTTAAAAATAATTATATATCAAATTCTCATCTTGCGAATTTAATTTCACATATCCATTTCTTTTTTATATAGATAAAATTGACTAGTTGTTACTATATCCTATTATTAAAAACACAAAAGAATTGATTAATAATAACTGAATTTCCCTTTTAAAAATTGGTTGATAATAACTAGATTCTCCCTTTTAATTTTGCAAGAGAAATCGGTAAACACATGATTGATTTTTGCATAATTTGTGCAAATAATTTTTTCAAAGAAGTCCGTTAGGTGTTAAATGGTTCCACGCATGCAGGGTTGACATTTGTTAACTAGAAGGATATGCCTAACATAACATGTCATCCACTCAGTTGAACATGCAACAAACGGGTTGTGCCTTGCACGTAAAACCGCGTTACGTTCTACCAAATTTCTTTCGCTTTCATATTTATAACATTATATATTATATGAATCGCGTCAAACACAAAATAATAATACTATATATACATTTGCCAAAGATCCCCTCAACCGGCTTCACAAACAAAAGCATAATCAAGAAACCATGCATTCCATAACAGCTTACGGTAAAGTTGATGAAGGTGAGCATGTCATGCTGGAAGCTCGCCGGAAAACCCGAAAGCGAATCGCGATCATAAGCCTGTCTACAATAGTTCTTGTTGGTGTTGTGTGTGCTGCAGTGTTTGGAACCGTTGCACGCAACAATGGTCGTGACAACTCAAATAAAGATGACAACGCTCAATCTTTTTCCAATTCAGTGAAGGCTATTTGCGATGTGACATTGTACAAGGATGAGTGTTATGGCAGCCTTGGTCCTCTTGTCAAGTCAGGCCAGCTTCAACCCGAGGAGCTGTTCGTTCTGTCAGTCAAAGTGGCCTTAACCGAGGTTTCAAGAGCTGTTCAGCATTTCTCTGAGCAGGGAGCTTTCAAAGGCTTGAATGATGACAGGGCCAAGAGAGCTTTGAAAAATTGCCAGGATCTTTTGGGCCTTGCAGTTGATCATCTGAATAGCTCGTTGAATTTGTCTGCTGGGAAGGGTCTTCCTTGCTTGATGTTTTGGAGGATCTTACAACTTGGTTGAGTGCTGCAGGTATTGACATTTTTAAGCATTTATACACTCTCATGCTTATGGTTTTCAACTGTGTTAGCGGTTATGATGGCAATTGTGATTATATATTATGATGCAAAAAGTTGCAAAAATATTGTTGTCGCAATTGTCATTGGCACTGCGATTTCAGAAGACATTATGATGACAATATTATTGTTGCAATTGCGATTACATAGCATAATTTAAAATCATACTTATGCTAAAATACATGCATCATCAAGATGAATGAAATGCCAGACTACACATTCATTTGGCTTACTTTGATTAGAATACTTGATAAGAAGGCTAATTGTTAGTCCTCTCTAATTCAAGCCGTATATACCTTTCTTCGTTCCTTCAACTTGGTTCAATGTAGGATTGATATATCCCTAACATACTGTGCTTTTCCTAACAATAACATTATATTAATCTCCTTAAGGTTTCATACTGTCTTTTAAGACCTATATTGATGCTTCCCTTCTTGCCTCTCTTTTTACTGTGATTTGAGCATGCATGCAGTGGCAGCTCGCAAATTTGTTAAAAAAAAATAGATAATTACTCTTATCTCCGTGGAAATTCAACTCACCTCCCCTTTACTTATCCAACCTATATTAACATTCCCTAATTTACCCATTTTTAAAGTGAATTCTAAAAATAGCCCTCACCCGCTCAAACTCTCATCTTCTCTCCACTCTCCCCCAACGATAGGAAAAAAAAAAAAGGAAGATTGTGTCCTCCCTGTGTTCATGCCCGTCATCATCGTGCCACCAAGCTCCGCCTTCCTCGACCACTGCCAATCATCATCATGCAAAGACAGACTTAAAGGTGAGAAGTGTAGCAGCCAGCCACATCACCAACAAGGTCCCCTCCAAGGCAGCCTCCCTACTATGTCTAGAGCCCTTCGACGGACCCCCACGATGGAGAGAAGAATATCCTTCCTCTCCACCTTTCCCTCAACCCCGCAGATCACCTCCTCACAAGATTAAGGACCACCACAACCTTAACAACAAGCCTTGGAACAGCCTAATCGATGTTTTGGCCCAAATTTTGATTTTGGAACTTGTTTTAAGGTTTTCAGTAAACTAAATTGGGTATTGATTAATTTTGCATTTTACTTGTTATTTCCGTCAAGGTCTATTTTTTTTTTTTTATCCACCTTTTATGGGTCTCAAGTTTCGATTTTGATAATTGGCTTCACGTTTTGAAGATGAAATTTGGTCTAGGTCTTGGTCAATTTTGCATTTTGCTTATTGTTTCCAACAAGTTCTTTTTGTTAATCATTTTTTGTGGGTTCTAAAAAACTGAGGTTTTCGAGATAAAATCTAATCCGGGTTCTCCTTTTTTATTTTTATTTTTTCATAATTCGTGAATACGGTGGGTGAGAGACATTACAGTAAAGAGGAGAATGTGAGTGAAAAAAAATAAGCCGAAGGGCATTTTTTATAATTCATTTAAAAAATGAGTAAATTATGAGATTTAAATGTAAATTGGACAACTAAAAAATTGTGATTTGATTTTTAATAAATTTCAGAAGAGAATTGAGTGTAATTTATCTAAAAAATAGTTATTAATATTTCCCATAAATTATACAAAAATATTTCCAAAGTCATATTTGAAACAACATTCTTTATAACATGGAATAAGTGTACAAATAATTAGACATTTCAATTACATTTTTAACAAACATAGTGAATAGTAGGATCTATTATGTCACCTTACTATATAATATATACCCACCTATAATATAGCTAAAATTATCAATATAATGTTTACAATGATGATCTTCAATTATTATCATAAAATTTGTTATTTGGAGATTCACATTGTAACTAAAATTGTTAGTTATTAATACATAAATTTTAATGTGTCAGCAAATAAGAGCACTTTGAATTCTGCAACAACAACAACTCCATTAAGATTTGAATATAAGGAAGCATTATTGAAGAGCATTGCTTATACGTGTTATGAACAGGTACTCACCAGCAGACATGCATTGATGGCTTTGAGGAGGAAAATGAAGCATTGAAGACTAGTGTTCTAAGCAATCTAAAAAATTCCACGGAGTTCACCAGCAACAGTCTGGCCATCATTACTTGGATTAACAAGGCAGCAAGAACAGTGAACTTGAGGCGCTTGTTAAGTTTGCCGAATAAAGAACCAAAGTGGCTTCCTTCTAATGATCGAAAGCTGCTTGAAAGTGATGATTTGAAGAAGAAAGCCAACATTGTTGTGGCGAAAGATGGCAGTGGGAAATACAAAACAATTTCTGCTGCACTTAAACATGTCCCTGAAAAAAGTGACAAGAGGACAGTGATCTATGTTAAGAAAGGGATTTACTATGAAAATGTGAAGGTGGAGAAGACCAAATGGAATGTCATGATCATTGGTGATGGTATGAATGCCACTATTGTGTCTGGCAGCCTTAACTTTGTGGATGGCACCCCAACATTTTCAACTGCAACTTTTGGTACGTAAAATTCCCGCTTAGTTTAAGAGTAATGATATTTGAATATTGATTTTGAGGTGTGCATCAGCATAAAGGATTTGTGTGTAAATAATTGGGAATTCAATATACACGAACGGAAATCAATTCACTAAAAGTGGTAAGTGATGATAAATAATATTATTTGTTTGGGACAATGACTGATAGTATCATCACTTATCACCACAGGCATCCAATTATCCAATTATGAAGCGAAACCCCCAACTATTTATAGATGAATTCCTTGTATCGATGGACACCTCAAGAAAAACTATCACATGTATCATTCTTCTTATTTTAATTTGAAATGTAGTTTGTCTCTTTTATAAACACAACATGGATGCCTGGGTAATCTTTTTTGTTTCTATTTTGGTTGCAATGCAGCTGTATTTGGGAAGAATTTTATTGCTAGGGACATGGGATTTCGCAACACAGCTGGCCCACAGAAGCACCAGGCAGTGGCATTAATGACAACTGCTGATCAAGCAGTTTACTATAGGTGTCAAATTGATGCATTTCAGGACACTCTCTATGCCCAAGCCAATCGCCAATTCTATAGGGAATGCAACATCTATGGGACAGTTGACTTTATTTTTGGCAACTCTGCAGTTGTCATCCAGAACTGTAACATTTTGCCAAAGTTGCCTATGCAGGGCCAACAGAACACAATAACAGCACAGGGCAAAACTGACCCTAATATGAACACAGGAATTTCAATCCAAAATTGCAGCATTTCACCCTCTGGAAACTTAGGTTCTGTCCAAACATACCTTGGCAGACCTTGGAAGAATTACTCAACCACAATATTTATGCAATCCACAATGGGAAGTTTCATTAACCCAAATGGGTGGTTACCATGGGTAGGGAATTCAGCACCAGATACCATATTTTATGCAGAATTTCAGAATGTTGGACCGGGTTCTTCAATGAAAAAAGGGCAAAATGGAAGGTGTGAGAACAATTAGCAATAAACAAGCTAGCTTATTTACGGTGAAATCCTTTCTTTCAGGGGAGAGATGGATTCCAGCTTCGGGTGCCCCCTTTAAATCTTCTCTTTGACAGCTTTGATATATACACAACACACGGTGCACACCTTTCTTTGTCACATTGGCCTGTAATTTAGTTATTTTGTCGTTTCCCTTGATCTTATTGCTTTGAATTATTAACTGGTCGGTGACCCGTGTTATGCATGGCTCATATAAAATGAAATTACTTAATAACTTAATTGAAGAACTACATTGAATACTTCTGTGTACCTGTTACCTAGATTTTAAGATTATTGAAAAAAAAATATTGAGAAAATAACTATTGTGAATGTCTTACAAATTTCATATTTTTTTATGCAAATTACGCTCACATCACATCCTCGGGGTAAATGCAAGCAATGTCAACCATAGTACAATGGTCACAATATTTACATTGTTTCCTTTATACAAAAAATAAAATAAGAATAGTTTATTTGTTTATTCTCAAATATTTACCTCATTTTGTTCATATAATATCTAGTATATATCTATAGTATTAATAAGAAGGATTCACTTTTATAACTATTTTTTGGTGTCTCATAGCTTTATTTAATTTTATTTTGAAGTCTATTAATTTAAATATTCCCTATGTTTTCTCCTTTCCCACTCACTTATTCTTTTCAAACAAAAATAACTACCTATATTTAAGTAACATTAAATAAGATTTGATAGTTTATTATTATACAAATATTTGGTTTTGTTACTATTTAAAGCAAAAAGACTATGCCTTGACTGCCACTTTGGTACTAGTAAGGGCGCTTGTCCTAAATAATTTAATTTAAATCTATGTGAATTTATTATTTAATTTATACGACCATCTATCCAAATTAAATTCATCTTTATATTTAAAAAGAATTCAAATAGAAATAACTATTTTGTAAGAATGCATCATCAATTGCATTTATTTGTGATCATTATGAATTTGATATCAATATTACATTAAACAACCATATAAAGTACCTTTAGTTTTTTTTTTCTTTGTTGATATATCAACAACATTAGAGGTATTAAGATATACTTAATCATTGGGGATTTGAATAATATCGCTATAATAAGTTTATAAAAGATCATAGAGTCCTATATCTTTCCAAGTGAAAAATAAATTCTGATTAGTTATTGACAAAAAATAAATGCAAATTCATATGATCATGAACTTTGTCCATTTATTTATGAAGTTGATAGTAAGTTTTAACTATTTCACATTAAAATTTTACAAAATTCAATACAATATATAGAAAAGATCCATCTTATACATTGTTAAATATTTCCGTATACGACATTTTGGTAGGGTATAGGTCGACCAAGCTCATTACAAATTAAAATTTTAAGGCCTTCTCGACATTGCACCCTTGATATAGCAACATACAATTGACCATGCAAAAAAACTGGACGTGGCAAGAATAATCCAACATGTGATAAAGTCTAGCCTTGACTTTTATTGATGATCATTGCAAAACAAAGACAAAGCAAAACTCATCGTTGGAACTTCAAAGGAATACTTGAATCCGAAAGGTATTAGATTCATTCTTGGGATATATACCTTATCACCTGCATTTTTGCCTGTAGTTATCTGACAACCAATGACATTTACACCCAAATCTGTAACAATAAGTCGAGTACCGTTATACAACCCAATTGACTGATCAATGTTCCTCAACAACATAACCTGGCACCCCTTGCTTGAGTTTTAATCTATGGTTAGGAAGTCGGAGCACTTTATTTCATTTAGAAATTCAACAGTTATCCAATCATGCTCAATACCAATGTCACCATCTGATCTACATAAGGAATTCAAACTTAAGTACTCCTTCTCTTCACATGGTATCATCTGAATAATACGATCATTCACTCGTTCGACCGCCTCGACGTTGGTGCCAATATAGCTCGAACTTCAAAAAACTTATAATTTCCAATATTTTCCAGTAATTGCGGGTAGATGCATGAAATAATAAATATCGATCATCCCAATCTAGAATTAACAAATCACAGGAATATCAACCTCAAAATCGAATCAACTTCATTCCCAATTTTACCCTCACCAATATTTAATATCCACTTCTCAAAAGTTTTCAAATTCTCAGCATAAGCATCACTTGAACTCGACCTTAAGCACATGTTTTTAGTTAACGTAAGAACCTCACAACCACACCATAAAAAGGATGAATTAACACTAGAAATCACAATCTTAGCGTGACTCGCCTTTGGAATCACGAGTAATATTTGTCGAAAATCACCTCCTAAAAAACAACCTTACCACCAAAAAGTCTATTGAAATTCCTATTATCCACAATCCTCATTAAGTCCTTGAGTGTTCTATCCAAAGCTTCAAAGGCCCACTTATTTGTCATTGGAGCTTCATCCCATATGATAACACTACAATGTCTTAGCAAATTAGCTTTAGGACTATTCGGCTTAATGTTACAAATTGAGTCTTTACTCAACTGCAATGGAATTGCAAATGTGGATAAGCGTCTACCATTAGCAAAAGTGAAGCTATCCCGCTAGATGCAACATTGAGAACAACCTTCCCTTCATGATGAAGTTTAGCAGATAAAGCTTTCCAAACAAATGTTTTACCAGTTCCACCATACCCATGAACAAAATAAAACCTACTTCTTCCAGAGTTACAGAATCGATAACACGACAATAAATAATCATTTGCTCATCAGTCAATTGTGGGAAGTACTTTTCATGCTCAAGTAACATCTCATGCCTTGAATAATTAAGTTCATTCAACAATGACACATTATCCATGTTAGAGATAGTGTGTAAATCTAGAGAAGGCATACCGTAATATTGACTTAAAGTCCTCCCATTCTCCATTAGCATCTTCTTAATCTTGAACAAACAAAGGTCTTGCAAATCACTATCCTCAATCATTAAATCTATACAAATTTATAATCATTAACATGTATTAGATGGCGGCTATTATATATATTGAAATGAAAATAGAAATAAGTCCAAACTTGCACGTTCGATCTCGCGTCTCTTGTCATATAGAATACCATATGCTAACAAATTCCATGTATACTCCCAGACATATGAAGGCTTACTCATTGAGTTCGAAGCGGAGAGTAATAAATAGACGATGTAAAGAAGGGCCAGAAGATAGTTCTCCTCTATAATTGCATCTATAAACTCCTTATCATCAGTAAGTAGCCCCAAAGCATAGCAAGCTTCACGAAATGAATGGTATGTAACACCACCAACTATTTTCAAATCATCAAAACTGGTACATCCTTTCTATGTTAAGTATCAAGCACAAGTAAAACAGATCTTTATTTCTAGGACGTACAAAATTGAGTTGCCGAATATGAATTCCCCTATTCCTAGGATGCCATTCTCGTCTACCAACATTGTACACAAAATGCGTGGGAAATTCACCATAAGTCAAATTCTTACCTTCCAAATACTTTTCATTCGCTTTCATCCACACGGTGAGCATCGTGTCCTTATCCCGTTTCCTCGTAGGACATTATCGATGGAGTCACCTTCTTCAAATAAAATGTTTTGCTCATTTGGTAGGTGGAATATTAGATGCTGCACTGGAGGCCATCTGAGGAATATCAAAAGCAAAAAACCTCCAAATAGACTCACATGGAGAACAAATACTACAATCATAATACTACTTTATCTCATCTACATTCTCTCAGGACCATCACCCACTTCACCATCGTGTCATGTTACAAACACCGTAACACGATTTGGTCCTTTATTTATATATTTAAACGGATATTTAATCGAATTGGACTTATTGCAGAATTCTAAGTTCATGTGGGCATGATATTTCATGAGCAATTTAGGATTGATATCAATCTCCACATCTTTTACCATAACAGTAACACTAGTATCTCACCTACAATAAATTGGAAAGCCATCCTTATCAAAATATGTATCCTTCACAAATTTCTTAGGAAGAACTTTGTGCATTTGCCATCTTTCATGCAAGGAGAGTTCAACCTTTATAAGTCCACATGGATCATGTATCATGAATTTTGATACAATACTGTACAACAATGGATATTATAACGGATTAGGCAATTCACACATATCAAACTATCAATTAGTCCAATGGATTGATTGGCAAGACTCCTCAAGCCAAAGCAATATATGAACGTGTGGAAGCTACATTTTGGAACTCAATAGTGTACATACCTAATCAATAATGATCTAAGTTAGCAAGTTATAATATTAATTATACAAAAATACAAAGAAATGGAATGATTATTGAAAATAAAACATACCAACAACAACTTTTCCAAAACAATTACCCTTTTTCAAGTCATCCATCAACTCAAGCAACTTCATATGAAAAATGCAGCAAGCAATGTTTGGCCTATCATCCACGACAATCCTCTTTCACGACCAAATCTCAAAATTTGAGGCCAATTAGGATTGCAAGTTACCGTTAAGAAAAGATCTAGATATCCAAACCTTTTACATATAGCCATAGCATCTTGACAATTGTTAAACATGTACATCCTACCACCAGAGAATGAAGAAGGTAAAACAACGCGAGTGCCAATAATCCTTAATGTCACCTTTCTCAATGGCTTCCTCCAACCCCTTAAAAATTCAGATCTAATGTTTTTCTAATTGTTTCTAATAAATGACAAACGTTGTGCCTCAACCATTGAATAACAATCAATAACAAATTGTTGAAACAATCTCCTACTCCTCAAAAGTATGCCTCCCTCACAAAGACACTCTTGAATTCTTAAGGCAATAAATTCACAAGGGACACCCTTACCCTCTTTGGGCAATTCCTATTGCCTAATCTGAAGGGTATATCTTCTGAAATCCATCCTCTCCATACAAGAAAAGCATAGGATACTGAAGAGGTATATAAGCTGTATGTGTCTCATGCAATGTCACGACCGTGGTCTATACTATCAAAGTCACCAACAATTAGTGGAGCAACTTCATCAACAATTTGTGTGTTATAAGTACATGCATCAAATGTTCTATTCCTAAACAAACGCAAACAAAACTAATCTATAGCATTTAATTGGTAATGATCACGAACCCTTCTAAATGATTTGGCCAATACATTATGCTCATCAATCATCTAATTAATTCACAAATAATGTTTCATCTAGCTCACCATGTGAATCTCGTTGAACTACAAATTAAAAAACAAAACTATTTATTGACCTTAGCAAAAATGGTATAAAAGATATTCATCAATGAGGAAATAGAAGATAATATCTTGTACCTTAAATGTAATTTCCTATTGCCAATCTCATTCTGCGTGTCATATATGTACAATTGAGCAAACTTGGGCTTCTCGCCAGGTATTGGGAGAAGAGTGCCAATTCGATGGAAATTTTGTGCATTGATTATAAACTGGGGGGACCAACACCATCATTAAATGATCTATCGATCTTGCCACCAATAGACGTGAAAGCAAACATACTATTATATGCACGATATTATCGAAAATGCTTCAACCTCTATGATGACCATGAATGAGATCATTCAAAGTTCAGGAGGCCTAGATAGCAAAGGAAGGTGAACTCTTCCCTTATGATAACAAATAGAAAAATCAAGATGATTCAGTCATAAGATTTAATTGCCCGCTCACCATACCACAACATTGCAGCACAAAAGGAGCATTTACACGTATAGTCTCAAAATCAACGTACACTAATATTATAAAAACACACTTATTATCTAATAAGAAACAAACTATTGATATTGAACAGTTTATCGATGAATAGGCCGACATCAACATGCTTACTCTCATTAAATAGATCATTAATAAGTTTTCCCATCTTCTTCTACATTTGTATGATTGGATTCCGTTAGTAAATCCATATCTGAATAATAAATAACCAATTACAATGCGATCTTATCAATTTTATTATAATATCAAAATTTGAAATGGAAATAACATATTACAAACCTATAACTGCTGTACACATAATCGTGAAATTGATTGTTGTGTGACAAAGATATGATTTCATTATTAATCTCATCAATAGACCATGCCCATATATAAATATAAAATAATTTAGTTCAGTCAATAATTTATAAATATCCTGAATTAATCAATAACTTTAAATTTCACTTGACTTTTAAATAAATTAGAAAAAGTTATTATTTACAACTTATCTCGTCGCCATAATCTCGCAATCCCAAATGTTTTTTCATTCTCCTTACACAAAGCCTATTAGCTTTAAGCTTTTGACATGCTCTATAGTACAAATTAACCTTAGACTCATCATCCTATGAGGAATAGAAAAAGATATTTTATATGAATTTAAATATCCACTATTGAATCAAATATAAGTAAATGAAAAAATAATTTTTAAAATCATTGCCATAAATACAGTCAAAATATAACATAATATTTATGATCATTCTTTAAATTAAAATATGATAAATACTATTGACAATACAATATTACCATCTTTTTATTGGCAAGACCAAAGTTCTTATCAACCTGCTGGCTAGATGAGCTCCTACATAGGAAATAAGAAATAAATATTTTAGTGTGTACATAATTGTAAACACCATATTTTATCCAGGTCCTTTTTATAAATAAAAACAAAGAGAAAAATAACAAAAATGACAAAAAACAAAAAATAAAATATTTTTCTTTTCATTAGCACATTTTATTTATTTATTTTTCTTTTTCAATTAGCATCAAATCTTTCTAAATTGGATAGCATCTTTTCTAATCAGCATCAAATCATTATTTCAATCATTTTTTTTCCAGTTTATTTTTTCATCTAATCAAATCAGTTTTGAAATTGGCATCCATCAAAATCTTTTTAATTAGTATCAGTCATTCATTATTACAATTTCATATCTCATTTTGCATAAATAGGTAGTGTTTCTTTGTAACAAAGGAGCCCATGAGAGACACAAACAGTGCACCGACACCTAACTTTTCAACCCAATTTCATCATTCTCAACCTTCAAGACCATCACCTCCTTCCCAACCTTCGCCTTCCACTGCTCATCACCCCATCGACCTCAACCAACATCATCATCACCATAAAACCATCCTCATCAGATCATCATCCTTGAACCCACCATAACCACACCAAAAATATCATCATAGCACCATCATCATTACCACCTACCACACTTTCACACCACCACCATTTTCAATCCAAACTAAAACAAAACTCCAAGCCAAGATCAACAAGGGAACAGCAGCCACGAAACCACTATCCCAACGCTGTCCGAATTGTAGATTGAAGCCTGATCGCGAGCAAGCCACATCTAGCTACACACGCCTCCGCTTTCCACTGTCGTGCTCGTCCGCATCTCAGCCATTCCCATTGTGCGAGCAGCTGCACCTCCCCTTCAGCACCACCGTCAGTCGTTCCTCCTTCCTAGACTACCATGACAGTAAAGCAACCAGCCTCCACTCCGTGAAGCCCAGCAACAGGACCAGCCACCGCTGCAGCACCGTGACTCCGTTAGTCCCGCAAGCAACAAACCTAGTCGCTGTAATTTCCTTCGCGCAGTCCCTCGATGCCTGTTGCCTTTCACAAAGAACTCCAGCAATAGCGCAGTACCAGCATCTCCGTCACGCTGTCCGGGAAGGTGCCGCGAAGCCCACACTCTAGCCACCTCGTGAAACCACCATTCGCGCACCATCAGCCACCTGTGCTCACACTCCTCCGCCATTCGCTCACGCTCCCTGTTGCTACGCCCTTGTTCTTCTTTGCTACTACATTACGGTGATTCAATCAATTAGGTTTGGCCTTTGTTTTTATTTTATTTTATGTTATTTGCTTTATTTCTCTTTTTTTGTTTTTGGTCAGGTCTTTTTTTTTTTAGGTTTTGTTTGGTTAGTCTTTGGGCCTTTATGTGTAGGGATATTTGGGTTAGAGTTTTTTTTTTCCTTTTAATTTGGGTTGCATTTTTTGGTTAAGCCTTGGTTTTTTTTTTTAGTATTCCTTTTTTTCCAAAATAATAAAAAATAAAAAATGATTTTCCTTTATCCGTACACATCAATGGTCATGATTGAGAGGAGGACGCCTTCCTTCATTCCTGTTAAATTGTATGGATTTATTAAAGGCTATCGCCAACTTGAATCTTGTGCATAAGGGATTATTTCTTTCAAATAATCAATCCTAGAAAAATTCTTTTCATAATTAAAAATCAACAACACATTCTTTATTTATTTTTTAATTAAAATCCATTAACACACACTTATTTTCTACAAGGCACGCCTTTTAAGCTCCCATCAGGAGATACAATTTGCATAGCCAATAACTGTCAAGCCAATTTTTTTTCATAAAATTTGTTTTTTTATTTTAATTTTAGTTTTATTTCTCTATAAATATAAAGTTGTTATGATTCTTGGGAAAAATAAATATTTCAAAGTTATAAATAAATTTGCATAATGAGCTCTAAGGTAACTATATTTATTTGATATTGAGTGTGTAGTGGTATTAGCTTCCAGTTTCTAATTCATAATTAGGTTCTCCCTAAATCTTTTTTAAAAGATCAGTTTTACAAATCAAAAGGTTTTCCAATTTTAACCATAATTAAAATTGGTGGCGACTCCATTTTTTAAATTGGTTGTCATTCCCATCGGCCTGCCTTTCGGATGTTGTGATTTGGGATTTCCTGCAATGGTGAGAGAGTCAAGCCTATTAGAGTAAATTATGCAAATAATTAACTTTATAATATTTATTTTTCCCTTCATTCTACTTTTTTTTTTTAATAAAGTCTTCTTCTTATTTATTTGTATATATTTGTTTATTTTATCTGTAAATATTTGTCACTCAAACCTTAGGATATATGACTTTTTATATATATATATATATATGTTTGGGCTTTTGTCTTGCAGGAATATCTTTGCTCCTCACACATAGTACATCACTATCTCACACATTTGGCTCCATACTTGAGCTTGTGCAACCTGAGGATTAGGTGGAGTTCCAACATTGTCACTGAGGGGCTTCATGCCCACTTGGCATTTGCGGGACACCACCCAGATTGTTACTAGTATCATGGATTGGTCATATTGAGAAGGTTCATCCCTACTTATGATCCTTTCATGGGTCTCTATCCTATGGTAGAGGCAATCTGGAATTATGGCCTTTAAAGTCTAGATCCATCCCAAAGCACTAATAGAATGAACCTAGTAGCCAAACATCCATCCTCTAGGTCTTACCCTTTTAGCACACAAAGGAGCATCAATTTCCCTGATATCTCACTTATTCATTGTATATATCTAACACACATGTATACATTTTCCCATTTAAAAAAAAAAATTTTTCTTGTAAACATGTCATACATTATGCATCCATTGCCAAAAAAAAAAAAAAAAAGCTCATTTCACATACCTTCTATCTCATGCATACATGGCATGCATTCACTTTCCTTCACTCTTTCATAACAAGCATGTTATGCATAGTTCACCTTTATCACCCATTCATGTATACATCATTTACATTGACAATCATTTTCATGCATTCATAAAAAAAAAAAAAAAATGGCATGCATTCATGCACACATATTTTTTCTCATCCATAGTCCACATAAAAAAAAAAAAATCACTTGACATGTATTCATAAAATCATCATTACATCCATACACAAAAAAAAAAAATCAAACATACATGCTTATCTCTCATATATTCATTCCTTTGTTTGCATCATGCATTTTTTTCTCACACTTTTTTTCTTACATGCATTCATACACGAGCAAAGAAAAGAAAGTCATCATTCCACACATTTATGCATTTTTCCTTACATGTAGTCCATCTAGAATGCATATATCGTGGCACATTAGCATAACCTCAATAGGAGGATCCATTTTGCTTTCATTCTTTACTCTCTTGGTTAATTTGTTTTCTTTGATTTCACTTGTTTGCGGTTTCCATGTTGCTTCCCCCAAAGAAACTTTATTTGATTCCAAGTAGCTTTGTTTGAAGAGCCTTCGAGAAGCCATGGTAGGAGAAAGGGATTTTGGAAAATAGCTTGATGATTTGAAGGTTTTGATGCATGAACAAGTAAAGGTAGTCAAAGAAGCTATCGTAGCCATGTGCCGACCCAAGGATGTAACACCCTTCACACCATAAGGTTATGCTTAAGCTATAACCTTATAATGAGCAGTTGTTACTTGTTATCTCTACTTGACCTTTGATGGAATATATACATATTACATATTAGCCTACTTTTCTAGACAAACATAAAATGCTTTCTCTGAACGTTAAATTTGAACATAAATAATATATCAAAAATACATAATTGTATTATCTGACAACAAAGCAACAGGATATATAACTCTGCGTCAACCCTTACCCTGGTTCAAGCAGGAACCCTCTAGTCTAGGTAGGGTACTACTCAACATTCACTAAAAAGAAAATAAGAAGGCTAACTAAATTCTCTATCATCGATTCATTAGAACTCTAATCTTATGCTAGTGCTAGTTGAGAATTTCCACAAAACAATCACCATCATAGCAACCTATGTAATATATAATAACAGTAGGAATAAGAATCAAAGATTCCTAGTAGGAAAAATGCTTGTCTACTACAATGATATTGACATAGTATTAAAATAAATAAAGTATCTTTGATTTCTTTTGAAATAACTAGCTTGCTTATGCTTTTTCTCATTAAACATAGTATTATGAGTGCACTTATGTTGAGAATAAAATGATCATAGGATTCGTAAGATAATTATTATTTGTTGTTTACATAAAAATTAGTTTGTTTATTTCATTACTTCTTTGACATAATCTTATTATGAATTTTAGGCTTGAATAAAACTCATAGGATTCCTGATACTTCTCATCTGATGCATTTCGGTGATGTAACACCTCGTGTTACATGCTGATATAGTTCACTTGTATAGTACCTCGTACTACAACCTGATATAGATCACACTGTGAATCCATGAGTTTATAATCAAGCAATTGATATGTAGTTAGTATCATTATTTTCTATGACTTAACTTGGTTAGATACTTTAAACTTAATAGTAAAACTCAAAGGACTCTTCTAATATACTTCTCTGTGGATCGTACTGTCAACGATGTAACGCCGTCACGTTATAACCTTATAGTTCACTAGATGGAGTACGTCTATACATCTATCTAATAGCCTCACTATTCTTTCTAGGACATCCCTTTCTCATAACTATGTAACATCGTCACAATTACAACCTGATAGTTCCAGGCCGTAGCACGTCTACTACTACCCGTGAATCCATAAGCTTACCATTAAGCAATTAATATTACATGAGACGTATTTCTTCAGTTTCTTTCTTTGTATGAAACTCTATCATTTAGTTAGGAAATCTCTTAATTATAAAATAAAATCTCTTCTTAATAGTTCTGGATCTCATACTTTTGCTTTGAGATTTTCTTGAAATCTTCTTAACTCTTATGAGATTTTCTCTGTCAGTCTCTTGAATTACTGAAACTTTTCTCTGAAAATCTCCTGAATTTCTTATAAGATATTCTTTTAGACCTTCTGAATTCTTATGAGATTTTCTATTAAAAAATTTGCTGAAGCCTTATGAGATATTCTTAAAAAATCTCTTAGATTCTTATGAAATATATTGGTAAAATTACTGAACTTTTTATGAGATTTTTTTGGAAAACTTTATGAGATTTTTTGCAAAGTCTAGTAAACTTTTACGAGATTTTTCTTAAAGAAAACATTTCAACATTTATGAGATTTTTCATAAAATCTACTAAATTGTTATGAGAATTTTCTATAAAAATCTTAACTGTCATGAGATTTTTCTATGACAAGATTTTACTGAAAAATCTACTAAACTTAATGAGATTTTTATGGAAAGTTTGCTAATATTTTATGAGATTTTATATCATTAGAAATTTATAAAACTCCTTGAGTGGTAATTCTTATAATTTCAAGGAAAATAAACCAAGTTTCTTAGGTGAATTTCAAGCTTTTTCTTCTATGAATCAAAATCTCTTAATTTACTTAATAAATCTCTTATATTAATTCAATCAATCCACAAGTGTTCTTGAACTAAAAACTCATATATATGAATCTTGAGAATAAATTTCAAATTTCACAACATCATTTCAAACATATATCAAGAGTTTATTTAGCAAAAATAATCAAACAATCTCAAGCAATAGACATAGAATCTTTCCTACCTTTCTTAAGCTTTTTCTCTAGTTTTTCCTTTCTAACCAAGCCTCAAACCCCCTTTTCAGCCCCTATTTTGCGCTGCCACAAGGACCAAGTGCAAGGAAAAACAAGGTTTTCAATTGATCTTGATGTAGAGAAGATGTTCTTGAAGTAGTTTAGATGCTTTCCTAAGAGTATCCTTTGTAATTATGGTGGTTTGATGGAGTTTTTTCAAAGAGAAAACTTGAAAATGGAGGAAGAAAGAAAGGAACGTGAAGAAAGGAAGGAAAACGTGAAGTCTATGACCAAACCGAGAAGAAAATGGCTTTTCATTTCTTTTTTCCTTTTTTTAAATTCATTGACTTGGAGAGAAAGGAAACAATGAAATATTTCTGAATCAATTACCTTGTATCAGGATTAGAAATATCTATATTTATTTAATTTCCATAAGTAAAAATTATTGGATTGAATATATTTTTACCAACTTAATGTTTTGGTGTACCGGTTATTATCATTTCAATCAATTATTACCATTTTGTCCCAATTGATATAAAAGAAACTTTACCGAATTAAGATATCTATTTACCCTTATGCTTATTTTATCTATGTCATTATACTAATTATAGGGCCTTATTCTATATCTCTGACTAAAATATTATTATATTAATTTTTTAATAATATTAAATTAATTTTCATTTTTACAAACTCCTCATATTATTCTAATCATAACTGTATCTATCAGAATTTTCAAAATCCCTATAGATTATTCACAATTAATCATTTTATCACAATAATACTAAAAATCTGGTCGTTACAAAGGACACTGGAACCAACAACTTCAACCATAAAGAACCAGGATATGATACAGATGGAATAACAACAGCACAAGCCCACATGACAAGTCCAAGAAAGAGGTGGAAAGACTTGAAACTCAGACAAGAATTAGAAGAAAGCCTGCAAGAACAGTTTGAATACTATAGGCCTAACCTCATGGCCCAATGAGTATCAATTACCTATGTCTGGCTCCTAGTATTGCCATTCCCAAGGATTTCAAGATGCCTAAGTTCATCAAATTCAATGGTAGTACTTAATCCTATCATGCACCTTTGGATGTACTGGACCAAGATGGGAACGTGGTCCAAAGATGAAAATTTCCTAATAAGCTTTTTTCCGAGAGCTTGGAGGGAGCTATGGGAGTGGTACATGCAACGTCGAACACCAATCAGATGTTCGAGGACTTGGCACAAGCTTTTACCAATTAGTACAAATTCAATTTGAATGTCGTACCCACTAGAGATGAGGTGAAAGGGTTAAGAAAGAAAGGAATGAGATGTTCAAAGATGATGTCCAAAGGTGAGAGCTATGGCCGCCAAAGTCGTCCACCGATGCTAGACAAGAAATGTAACACGCTCCTAATTACCACATTTACTCGAGTATGGATATAGTAATTAGTAGAGTATTACTTGTGTTTCTAGTCTATACTAGTCGAAGTACAGTGATAAGAGAAGTCGTAATACATATGCTATCACAACAAGATTTACATATAGGGACATCATGTCACAATCACGTATATACATCATAAGAACAAAAACTAACAAATGACCTCGAATTAGTACAGAACTCTGTTAAACGAGGCTAATCCCCCTACCTCATACCTAACCATCAAATACTTAGCTTACAAAACAACATATACATATATACAACAGAGCAAAAGGAAACCAAAAGTACATCACCTTAGGTAGGTAAAGTCCTAAGACTACGCTACTACTCTATACATGTCAACTCGCGATGATCTCGTCTCCTTCTACAAAAACCATTGGCCATAGGTGCAATGGCCTCACCTCCATCCTGAGCATCTGGGCCCTTGAGGATCCAAATTGAAGAGGAGGATGAAGACACGGGTGCATCTGGGGTGAGCAGGTGGGGCAAAGGAATCTCGAACACGTTCGATGTGCCATGTGGAGAGGCACATCATCATAAGGGAAAGTAGGGTCAAAGTCGGGTGAAAACGGAAGTACTAAAGGATCGGCCGAAGAACATATATATACAGAACGTAGAGTACCCGAGGTACAAAGAGTCCAAGGTTGGATTGTTTGCCACACCCATTGTGGCGAGTCAAAGAAGAACACTAGGGACGGCATCTGCGAATTAACAATATAATACACACAGCTGGGGTGAGAATATTGTAAAATTCTCAGGAGGATAGTTTCCCCAGATGCTAAACATAGTACAAGTAATGAATCCATACATGCAAAAAATTCATATATTAATCATAGTTATCAATACTAAAACCTGGAGATCGTGGGAAATTAAAATAGCACCACAACGATAAATCATGTACAACCATAAGCTCAGTTCCACATATCTTTCTCAATTTATAAACATAGGGAAGGCTTAGTTTCACATAGGGCCACTTCAGTATGTAACAATTTCATAGAGGACAATAGACTGCGAGGACATGAGCTTATTCCTATTCGTGATCATCGGACTTCAATTTTTTTTTCCGATCACACAGTTCTATGCCTAGTCGAAATGTCTACTGACTTATAAACTTTCTAGGGAAGTCCTTCTTTTGCCTTCCCTCTCTATCCCCTCTAAGCCTTGTTTGCTTTTTGTATGCTCAAGTATGCAACAGCATATATACCAACTATTTCTGCACTCTTTCACATATTGCATTACATACTCCTCTTTCTTGTCTTAATAGCATGCTTAATTTACAATTAAATATTCACTCCCATTAGAGGTTCATGAATCAGAAAGTGAAACAATTAGTGTGCATTCACATGCCATAGAATTGGGATAGCTATCATATCATCATGATTTTCATTCATTTTCACTTTCCAGCACCCTGGAGAATTGATGTTCTAGGTACAACATTTAATTGCTATAACCAACAGCCATTACAACAGTCACAAAAATTCGACATGACAATTAAAGTGTCTAGAATAACCTGTAAAAATCTCAGGGCAAAGAGTTTTTTAGCTACTTCAGGAAATATACAAATCCAATGGTCAGGTGCCACCAATTCACAGACCAGATTTGGGTTCTCATAATTTTTAACCCTAGAAATTGATTGATTTAAAACCCAAGAAAATTCACAGTGACACTTCAATATGTTACTAACTTCTCATAAAAATTTCATGGGCTAGATCAACCAATTGCTATGATAATAAATTCGGATAAGTTTATTGCTTCAATTTCAGGAAACCATGACAGCATCAGTTACAATTCGGGTCTTGATTTTTTTAGGCAGCAAACTTCAATATAAATACCCAAGAAAAATTTATGGGACTAGCCCAAGATGTTAGTTGAACATACATTTTTTCCAGCTCATGAAAAGCCCTACAACATGTTCAGAAAATTCATGATTCCAGGCTGCCTGGAAGCAACTCGAGAATCCAGCATACCAGTCCAACATATTTTAATACCAAACCATTTACTAACACCATCCAACCTCATCACCAAAATTCATACATCAATTTCAACATAATATCAATCAAAATCATAAAAAATTTATATACATCATCCCAAAACAGAACAAAAAAAATCAGCAAGAATAGACAACAAAAGAACCCTACTTGTGAAGGCTAGTGTCTCTTTGTCTTTGGCTTGCTTCAAGATGAGAGTTCCTCACTTCAAAACTCCTCAAACACCCCCAAACCCTCCTATAATTAGTGATGGATGAGATGAAAAGGATGAGGTTTTGAAATTCTAATCGGTTATAGTTATAGGGATGGAAGTATAGATCAACTTTAGTGAAGATTGGTTTAGGTTTTGATGATTCTAAGCTAGGGTTTATGTGAATTAAAAGCAAGATGAAGCTCTTGGCTATGGAGGAAGAACTAGCTGCTGTCTCTCCTTGCAAGGGCCGAATTTGATGTGTCTTTATGGAGAAGAATGGTGACTAGGCTTGCTTAATAAAGGAAATGAAGATATTTTGCCAAGAAATCATGATTTTGGTGACAAGGCAATGATGGGTGGCTAAGATTAAATCTTGGATTCCAAGATTAAATCTTGGCCTTCCACATGTCTCCACATGTCTTAAATAAGTGGATATTATCCATTTGTGGTAATGGAAGTATCGTTTGGTGTCAAAAATCACACACCGAAATCTCACCGAACGGGTAAATGTGTACCACTAACCGATATTATCCGAAAATTAATTCTAGGTATAAATTTGTCATTCCCACACATTTCTACCCTTATTCTCATATTTTCTTAACTTCGGGCACCTCCTGTCCCAAATTGCTTTCATTTCCTGCCCGCTTCGGGCCTAAAGTTCTATTGATATTTTTTTTTTGTACTCACTCCTGGAGTCGTTCTCATCACAACTACCCCTGTCAAAATTTCGATATTCTCATTAACCATCCCTCAATCAATTTCTAAAGAAGAGGAAAACTAGGATGTTACATTACCACCCACCTTAATAAAAATTTTGTCCTCAAAATTTCGTACCTGGAAACAATTCTAGATAATCTCTCTTCATGGTTGACTCTAGCTCCCAGGTGAAATCTTCATTTCCTGGCCCACCCCATGCTACTTTGACTAGTTGCACCGATTTGTTCCTTAGTTGTCTGACTTCTCTATCCACGATCTAACGGAGGCACTTGAAACGTCAAATCATCCCGTAACTGGATAGATTCGGGTTCAATGACATGGGTTGGGTCTGGGTGATACATTCTTAGTTGAGATACATGGAAGACATCATGGAGATTGGATAAAGATGGGGGTAGGGCTATTTGATAGGCAGCTATCCAATTCGTCGAAGGATTTGGAAAGGGCTTATAAACCTGGGTGACAACTTTTTGACCTTTAAAGCTCTACCTACTCCCGTAGTGGGTGTGACCTTCAGGAATATGTGTCCTCCCTCTTGAAATTCTAAAGGCTTTCTTCTATTGTCCGCATAACTCTTTTGACGACTCTGTGCGGAGGATTTTCTCTTTGATCTTCTGGATTTGTTCTGCGCGGTTAACTAGATCGGGTCCTAACAATCGTGTTTCCCCTAAGTCATACCAGCACAATGGAGACTGGCACCTCCTCCCATATAGAGCCTCATATGGGGCCATACCAATACTGGCATGATGGCTATTATTATAGGCAAACTCCACCAACGGAAGCAATTTATCCCAACTCCCTTTCTGCTCATCACGCATGCTCTCAGCATATTCTCCAGAGTTGGATGGTACGTTCGGTCCCCATCCGTTTGGGGGTGATAAGCTGTACTCAGACATTTGGTTCCAAAGGCCTTTTGGAAAGCTCCCCAAATCCTTGAAGTGAAACGGGGTCCTTATCGGAAACTATTGAAGAGGGACACCGTGTAGCCTCACTATCTCTTGAATGTACAAGGAAGCTAACCTATCCAAAGGATAATTAGCTTTGATGGGTAAGAAATGAGTAGACTTGGTTAGTCTATCCACTATGACTCATATAGCATCATAACTTGACGACGTCCTTGGTAAACCCATTACGAAATCCATGGAGATACTTTCCCACTTCCATTCTGGGATTTCTAAGGGGTGTAAGGTTCCAGCCGGCTTTTGGTGTTCTATTTTGATCCTTTGACAAGTTAATCACCTCTGAACGAACTCCACTATATCTTTCTTCATCCGGGCACCAGAACATTCTCTTGAGATCTGCATACATTTTACTAGTCCCAGGGTGTATGGTGAATTCGCCTTTGTGTGCCTCCTTCAAAATCTCATTCCTGAGATTACCACTTGCAGGTACAGACCCTGTCCTTATACCTCCATATACCTCGCTCGTCTGGTAAATTCTGGCAACTTTTTGGTATGAGCTGATTTTAAAATCTCTTGAAGCTCTTGATCTTTGGGTTGTGCAGCCAAAATTCGTTCCTGAAACTCGCTCATTCTGATCTGACCTAACACCATACCTTCGGGCTCACAAACATGCCCAGGCTAAGCTTCTTAAAGCCTTCTACTAGTTTCATTTCCTTGATCATCATGCATGCCACACTCAGGGACTTTCTACTCAATGCATCAACCACAACATTTGCCTTGTCGGGTGGTAATTCAGGTTGAACTCATAATCCTTAAGGAATTCCATCCACCGCCTCTGTCTCATATTCAATTCCTTCTGATCAAAGAGGTATTTTATACTCTTATGATCAAGAAGACATTAACTACACCATAAATATGGTGTCGCCAGATCTTTAGAGCAAAAACCACAGCAAGCTCAAGATCATGAGTTGGATAGTTCACCTCATGGGGCCTCAACTACGAGAGGCATAAGCAACCACATTTCTGTGCTCATTAACACACACCCTAAGCCCTTACTAGAAGCATCACAATAAACCTCGAAGGGTCCTTGAGGATCGGGTAGCACCAAGACAGGAGCCATGGTCAACTTTTGCTTCAACTCCTAAAAACTACTTTCACATTCTGGTGTCCATTTTAATTGAGCATTCTTTCAAGTTAACTTTGTCAAAGGTAAAGCTAGCTGGGAAAAACCAATAATAAATCGCCTATAGTATCCAGCTAATCCAAGAAAGCTTCAATCTCAGTGACGTGTTGGCCGTCCCCAATTAAGTATGGATTCTACTTTACCTGGATCTACGGAAACTCCTTCTCGTGATACCACATGGCCAAGGAACTTAACCTCTCCCATCCAGAATTCACACTTTGACAGTTTAGCATACAACTTCCTCTCCCTTAGGATCTGTAACATAACCCTAAGATGCTCTGATGTTCCCTCTTCGGTCCTTGAATAAATAAGTATGTCGTCTATAAAGACAACTACAAATTTATCCAAGTACGGCGGAAAATTCGGTTCATATAATCCATGAATACCTGCGGAGCATTGGTCAGTCCAAAAGACATTACCTTATACTCATAATGTCCGTATTCGGGTTCTAAAGGCAGTCTTGGATGTCCTCATCCCGAACTCGAATCTGGTGGTTACCCGATCTAAGGTCAATCTTTGAGAAAAGTTGCCCCATGTAATTGATCCAAAGGTCATCAATTCTTGGCAGAGGGTACTTGTTCTTGATCGTTACCTTGTTCAACTGCCTATAGTCCATACAAAGCCTCATACCCCCATCCTTTTTCTTTACCAAAAGAGGGGCTCCCACGGCGAGGTACTAGGTCTAATAAAATGTTTCCCTAGTAGCTTTTCAATCTATGACTTTAATTCCTTCAACTCTAAGGGGGACATCCTATAGGGAGCAATTGAAACAGGACCCGTCCCTGGGACCAACTCAATGAGAATTCGACTTCCCGCTCGGGCGGAAACTCTGAATATCCTCTAGAAACACATCTGGATATTCTCTCACCACTGGAATCGTATTCACATCATGGTTACTTTCGGCTTCACTAGCCGAAGGAGGACATATTCCTGACGGTCTACCTTACTAGGGTTAGGTGTTACTAGGTCTAAGTAGAACGAAAGGGAACCAGGAACAGAAGAAGACATGAGGATAAATATAGTTCTAGTGGACAATGTAAAAGTACATAATTTGGTACCATCCAATCCATACCTAAAATGACTTCTACACCAGATAAAGGTAGACAAAATAGATTAGCCTTAAATTCTCTAGTATTTATAAGAAGGGAAATGGTCATGCATGCTGACAAGTCCTAATAGGACTCGCAGGAGGGTGGATACAAGGAGGTCATACGATAACTCAAACACAGGTAGTTCTAACCTTTGTACACACTCATAGGATATGAAGGAATGGGAGGCACCCAAATCATACAATACGTCTAAGGTATTTCCATTTATTTCGCACTTACCTCGAATCATCGGCAGATTGAGAAGCTTCCTTGGCACTCAGGAAAAACACGTCCTTGTTGTTGTGGCCTGGGGGTGGGCTGCTGAACCTTCTATTGGGGCACTCCAATATCTTGTGTCTTGGTTTCCCAGCGAAACATGTAATTTGCGTGGTCCAGGCATGGCCGATTCCCGTGAAACTTCCCACATTTAGGGCATTCTCTCCTTGTCTCGGGCATGGGGATTGAATTTGTTTCCCTCGGTTGTTGTTGTCATTAGGTGGAAATCTTCTCCTAGACTGATGTACAGGCTTGAATGGGGACCTTGGGGTGCTAGTCCTCTCCTGATATTGTTTTGTGTATATTTGAAACTAGCAAGGTTCTTGTTAGAGTCCTCAGCACGTCGACACTTGTTCACCAAGGTAGGATAATCTCGATCTCCAAGAGGCTCACAGCGGCCTCTATATCTTCACATAGACTCCCTTCATATTTCATACATTTCCAAGCTTCGTTTGGGTCACGTTGATAAATTGTAGAAAGTTTGCAGAGTTCCTCAAACTTGGCAGGTACTCTGCCACACTCATAGGTCCTTGCTTAAGAGCCATAAATTCTACCTCCTTTGCATTCCTCACAGAAGTAGGGAAGTACTTATGATAGAAAGCTTCCTTAAAGACATCCTAGGTAACCTCAGTTGGGACGCTTCGAATAATCCCCTAGTACCTACCCACCAAAACTTAGCATCTCTTCTAGCATATAGGTGGCAAAAGCCACCTTTTGAACCTCTGTAGGGCAAAACTAAGAAGATCTTTTCCATTGCCTTGATCCACTCTTCTGCTTTGCAGGGTCAAAGCTCCTCGAAAAGGCGGGGGATTCGCCTTTCTAAATTCAGCAAATTTCTAGTATTCTCCATCCGCTTCATTCCCTCCGGGTTACCGACTCGATGCTGCTCCTCATTGTGGTTCAACCTTTCCATCATGCGATTGGCAATTGCCGCTTGCTCCCTCATTGCCGGCCATCTCACGAAAAGTATTCATCATCTCGCGTTATTCCTCTCCACTCCTAGTTTGCCGATTTGAAGTCATTGATTCCTGTCACACCAAACAAAATATTGAGTTGATCAGGCTCAATACCAATCCAAGTGTGGCAGGTAACCCACAACATTTCTAACCAGTCATACATACCATATATACATATATGAATCATAATGCGTGACAGTTACTACGGAAACATAGTCGGTCCAATCCTCAGGCTATAGGATAGTCCTCTAATACCATAATGTAACACCCTCCTAATTACCACATTTATTCGAGTATGGATATAGTAATTAGTAGAGTATTCCTGGCGTTTGGTCTATACTAGTTGAAAAGTATAGTGATAAGAGAGTCGTAATACATATGCTATCACAACAAGATTTACATATAGGGACATCATGTCACAGTCACTGTATATACATCATAAGAACACAAACCAACAAAACGACCCCGAATTAGTACAGAACTCTGCGAACGACGCTAATCCCCCTACCTGATACCTAACTTGCTCAAATACTTAGCTTACAAAACGCATATACATATATACAACAGAGCAAAAGGAAACCAAAAGTACATCAGTCTTAGGTAGGTAAAGTCCTAAGACTACGCTACTACTCTATACATGTCAACTGCGTGATGATCTCGTCTCCTCCTCCAAAACCATTGGCCATAGGTGCAATGGCCTCACCTCCACCGGGAGCATCTGGGCCCTCGGAGGGATCCAAATTGGAAGAGGAGGATGAAGACACGGGTGCATCTCCTGGCGGGTGAGCAGGTGGGCAAGAGGAATCTCGAACACGTCCGGATGTGCCATGTGGAGAGGCACACCATCATAAGGGAAAGTGGGGTCAAAGTCGGCAGTGAAAACGGAAGTACTAAAGGATCAGCCGAAGAACATATATATACGAACGTAGAGTACCCGACAGCGTACAAAGAGTCCAAGGTTGGGTCGTATTGCCACACCCATTGTGGCAAGTCAAAGAAGAACACTAGGGACGACATTTTGAATCTGAACAATATAATACACACAGCTGGGGGTGAGAATATTGTAAAATTCTAGTAGGGTAGTTTCCCAGATGCTAAACATAGTACATGTAATGAATCCATACATGTAAAACATTCATATATTAATCATAGTTATCAATACTAAAACATGTAGATCGTGGGAAATTAAAATAGCACCACGATAAATCATGTATAACCATATGCTCAGTTCCACATATCTTTCTCAATTTATAAACATAGGGAAGACTTAGTTTCACATAGGGCCACTTCAGTATGTAACAATTTCATAGAGGACAATAGACTGCTAGGACATGAGCTCATTCCTATTCGTGATCATCAACTTCAATTTTTTCCATTTCCGGATCACACGGTTCTATGCCTACTCGATACGTCTACTGACGTATAAACTTTCTAGGGAAGTCCTTCTTTACCTTCCCTCTATCCCCTCTAAGCCTTGTTTCTGTTTCCTCGTATGCTCAAGTATGCAACGCAGCATATATACCAACTATTTCTGCACTCTTTCACATATTGCATTACATACTCCTCTTTCTTGTCTCAATAGCATGCTTAATTTACAATTAAATATTCACTCCCATTAGAGGTTCATGAATCAGAAAGTGAAACAATTAGTGTGCATTCACATGCCATAGAATTGGGATAGCTATCATTTCATCATGATTTTCATTCATTTTCACTTTCCAGCACCTCAGAATTGATGTTCTAGGTACAACATTTAATTGCTATAACCAACAGCCATCACAATAGCCACAAAAATTCGACATGACAATTCAAGGTGTCTAGAATAACCTGTAAAAATCTTAGGGCAAAAAGAGTTTTGTAACTACTTCAGGAAAACATACAAATCTAGTGGTCAGGTGCCACCAATTCACAGATTTGGGTTCTCACGATTTTTAACCCTAGAAATTGATTGATTTAAAACCCAAGAAAATTCACAGTGACACTTCAATATGTTACTAACTTCTCTAAAAATTTCATGGGCTAGATCAACCAATTGCGATGATAATAAATTCAGATAAGTTTATTGCTTCAATTTCAGCAACTAGGACAGTATTTAGTTACAATTCGGGTCTTGATTTTTTTAGGCAGCAAACTTCAATATAAATACCCAAGAAAAATTTATGGGACTAGCTCAAGATGTTAGCTTGAACATACATTTTTTCCAGCTCACGAAAAGCCCTACAACATGTTCAAAAAATTCATGATTCCAGGCTGCCTGTCAGCAACTCGAGAATCCAACATACCAGTCCAACTTATTTTAATACCAAACCATTTACTAACACCATCCAACCCCATCACCAAAATTCATACATCAATTTCAACATAATATCAATCAAAATCATAAAAAATTTCGGATATACATCATCCCAAAACAGAACAAAAAAAATCAGTAATAGACAACAAAAGAACCCTACTTGTGTAGGCTAGTGTCTCTTTGTCTTTGGCTTGCTTCAAGATGAGAGTTCCTCACTTCAAAAATCCTCAAACACCCCCAACCCTCCTATAATTAGTGATGGATGAGATGAAAAGGATGAGGTTTTGAAATTCTAATCGGCTATAGTTATAGGGATAGAAGTATAGATCAACTTTAGTGAAGAAAGGTTTAGGTTTGATGATTGTAATCTAGGGTTTATGTGAATTAAAAGCAAGATGAAGCTCTTGGCTATGGAGGAAGAACTAGCTGCTCTCTCCTTGCAAGGGCCGAATTTGATGTGTCTTTATGGAGAAGAATGGTGACTAGGCTTGCTTAATAAAGGAAATGAAGATATTTTGCCAAGAAATCATGATTTTGGTGACAAGGCAATGATGGGTGGCTAAGATTAAATCTTGGATTCCAAGATTAAATCTTGGCCTTCCACATGTCTCCACATGTCTTAAATAAGTGGATATTATCCATTTGTGGTAATGGAAGTATCGTTCGATGTCAAAAATCACACACCGAAATCTCACGAAGGGTACATGTCGTACCCGATAACCGATATTATCCGAAAATTAATTCTAGGTATAAATTTGTCATTCCCACACATTTCTACTCTTATTCTCATATTTTCTTAACTTCGGGCACCTTAAGTCCCAAATTCCCAGTTTCGGCTGTCCGTGGCCTCGGGCCCGCAAAGTACTATTCACTTTTTTTTTGTACTCACTCCTGGAATCGTTCTCATCACAACTACCCTTGTCAAAATTTCAATTCTCATTAACCATCCCTCAATCAATTTCTAAAGAGGGAAAACTAGGATGTTACAAGAGATGTGTTCCTACTTCATTCACATACTAGAGGGTCTCTACAAGAATATGTTGGGGACCAATGTCAAGGGAGTTTGTGGACTTGGTGGAAATGAAGAAAGGATTGAGGCGAACATCCAATAGGGAAGGTGGAGTTAACAGAAGATGAGTTGCAATCCAAACAAGGATCACTCTAAAAAAAGGAAAACACTGTGAATCTCGTACAACCACAGCACCCATCCCAATCCTACAAGCCAACCTTCCAACCAAATCACTACCCATCCTACCAACACCCGCACTACCCATCTTCTGCACTTTATTCATCCCCCACACTTTACCCGCCTCAGCCATATCAAGTCAATCACATCTCCTCCCCTCCACCATATGCACCTTTCAAACCTAGACCTCACCAGATCATGCCTCCAAATCACCAAAGAACCCCTTTCAATACTACTAGCCCAAGATTGCTAAGAAATAATCGTCTCTTACCTAATTTCAAAGTAAGCAACTCTAAACTATTTAAGAGTTTGTGTAATGCAAATCTATTAGCTCCACGCCCGCGGTGTTGCAATGCCACCATATCCTCACTGGTTTAATCCAAATCGTGTGTGTGAATATCACTCCAACACTCTTGGGCACTCGATTGATGACTGCAATGGTTTCAAAGATGCTATGTGGATCTGATGGATGTCAAAGCCATCGAAGTACAAGATGCAAGGGTAGAAGAAGGCTTTGTTGGAAATGATAGTGCTTGACTGTGTTGTTGTTGAACTCATTGTTACATCATTTGTTTGCTTATGTCCTAAGACTTGTTTATGATTATGTGTGGTTTTTGTCTAATCGTTATATCATTTGTTTCCTTTCTTACCACTGTTATTCTTTCACTTCCAAGGCAGAAAATAATCGTGAAAACCCATTAATTGATTATTGTGTTACAATGAATTTGAATAACCATGGTCATAATGAAGATCCTAAATTATTCGAATAATTTGTTCAAGTGTTGACAAATGACAAATCAAAAATCAAAATATCACCATCACCATCACCAAAGGGAATCATGCAGTTTGTTGTCATAATGGCAAGAGCATTTGGCCTCAAATGTTTTGGTTGATCACGTCACACCAAGCAGATGACCCAAGCAAATATGCAACATTTTGCAAGAAACGACGCAAAGAAGAAGTAACGCATGACACTCTGTCAAAGCACACATTTTGGAAAAAATCAAGAAAGGAAGAAAGCTCACTGGATTGGCAATCAAAAACAGTCTAGGCAAGAGTTAAGAGCCACAAAAGAGAGAGAGAGAGAGAGAGAGAGAGAGAGAGAGAGGTGGGAGACAAAAAGAAAGAGCTCGCTAGATTAAAATCCCAATATGATGATTTAGGCAAAAGTTAGAGCAAGAAATACCCATTAGGTTGAAAACAAGAAAGGGCGACCTAGGAAAATGCATCAAGAGATAGCTTACAAGAAAGGACATTTGATGAAAGCCCAAACTAGGGCAATTTGATTTGGTGACGAAGTATCAATGAAGAGGCATTTGACAAAAGACGAAACGTCAACTTTAATATACAAACTATTTTGTCGCATAGCAAAGGATTATAGTCTTGGTCATGGCTTTAAGCTCAATGTAACTAAATAATCAATTAAATGGGTTAATTCGATTAAATCTGCACTTCTTCCAATCTTTCATACCTCACCCTCATCTCTTTCGCCCATTTTCATCCTTTTCTTAAATTACGCATAATCATGAGATCATACAAGGTCAAGGGGCATTAGCTATAAGATTTCAAGAATAAGTTCACTAGATCAAAAGCCTAAAAAAAAAGAAAAAAAAAAGGAAAAGAAAAGCAATGCCTGCTAGATCGAAAACCAAAAATGGCAGTCTAGGTAAAAGTTAGGGCAAGCAAAAAGAAAAGGTTCACTAGATCAAAAACCAGAAATGGCAATCTAGGCAAAAGTTAAAGGGAATCAGGATAGGTTCCAACACAATGCAAGAGCAAAGGCTAAAAATAAAAATCCAAGAGCAATCAGAAAGTGAAAGATAAAATAGAGTGCCCAAAAGAGAAGTCAATAACAGTGGCTCTTTGAACAAAATGACTCATTTGGAATCAGACTAAGGCTTTTCAAGGAAAACAATGTTTGGAAGCAGCAAATTGGGGCAATTTTTTTTTCTCTTTGCTTTCCATTAGTAAAGTGTACATATTCAATCCTTCATTCTTGCATTATTAGATCATCCAGGCATGTCATCATTCTTTAAAAAAAAATAAAGGAGAGACAACTCTAAATTGGGGCAATTTATTTAACCACTCGGACAATCAGGTTTCTTTCCTCTCCTTTCTTTGTGAAATCATTCATCATCAAATCATCTAGGCATAGTGTCATAGTCATTAGATCATTCATCATATCATCATCTAATCATCTAATCATTCACTGCAAAGCATTTACTCTTTTACATATTTTTCTGTCTCAATCCTAATCATTCATTTTTATCTTATCACATCATCACATCATTTAATTTTCAGCAATTATCATATCATTTACTTTTTTGCAATTATCATATCATTTAATTTTCAGCAATTATCACATCATTTAATTTTCAGCAATATCACATTATTTAATTTTCAGTGTCACACCATTTAATTTTCAGCAATCATCATATCATTTAATTTTCAGCAGTTATCATATCATTTACTTTTTTCACAATTATCACATCATTTAGTTTTTCACAATTATCAGATCATTTACCTTTTTCACTATCACATCATTTTTTTAGCAATTATTACATCATTTACTTTTTCACAATTATCACATCATTTACTTTTTTCGCTTCACATCATTTAGTTTTTAGCAATTATCACATCATTTACTTTCTTGCAGTCTCACAACATTTACTTTTCTATCTCATCATAATTATTTACTTCTCTACCTCATCATAATCATTTACTTTTGTCTCAATCATGATCATTTACTTTCATATGCTTTCATAGTCCTTTACATGCTTTCACAGTCTTTACGTGCTTTCAGTCTTTTACATACTTCCAGTCTTTCACATGCCTTTACATGCTTTCACAGTCTTTCACATGCTTTTCACGTATGTGTGTTTTCACAGTCTTTACATGTTTTCATAGTATTTACATACTTTCTAGCCTTCACACAGTCTTTACTTTCAGTCTTTTAAATTTCACATTCGTTTAAATTTCAGTTTTTCATTTTCACATGCTTTTAATTTCAAAAGTTTTTACTTTCACATGCTTTTGTATTTCGTAAGTCTTTACTTTCAGTTTTTTAAATTTCTCATCTATTCAAATTTCACAATTTTTCACTTTCACATGCTTTTCATTTCATAAGTTTTAACTTTCCCGTACTTTTCTTTAAGTTTTCATTAATCATCACATTGTCATATTTTAATAGAATCATTGAGTCATTTATTTTCATCATCACCATCCATCTTTGCACTTCCACCCCTCCTCACTCCCAATTCATACATCCTCATCATTTCTTTTGTTCGGCCAAAATATGTGTTCATATCTTTACTTGTTCCTTACAAAGAAAATATCAAAAATTACAATTTTTTATATTTTCTAGTAAGAACCAAGTAAAGAGGCAACTGTAAATACCATATTTTGTCCAAGTCCTTTTTGTAAATAAGAAAATCAAAGAGAAAAATGACAAAAAAACAAAAAATAAAATATTTTTCTTTTTATTAGCACATTTTATTTATTTATTTTTCTTTTTCAATTAGCATCAAATCTTTCTAAATTAGTTAGCATCTTTTCTAATCAGCATCAAATCATTATTTCAATCATTTTTTTTTCCAATCAGATCATTTTCATCTAATCAAATTAGTTTTAAAATTGGCATCCATCAAAATCTTTTTAATTAGTATTCAATCATTCATTATTACAATTTTATATCTCATTTTGCATAAATAGGTAGTATTTCTTTGTAATAGAGGAGCCCATGAGAGACACAAATAGTGCAACGGCACCTAACTTTTCAACCCAATTTCATCATCCTCAACCTTCAAGACCATCACCTCCTTCCCAACCTTCGCCTTCCATTGCTCATGACCCCATCGACCTCAACCAACATCATCATCACTATAGAACCATCCTCATCAGATCATCATCCTTGAAACCACCATAACCATCACCAAAAATACCATCACAGCACCATCATCACTACCACCTACCACACTTTCACACCACCACCATTTTCAATCCAAACTAAAACAAAACTCCAAGCCAAGATCATCAAGGGAATAGAAGCTGCGAAGCGATTTCCCAACATTGTCCGAATTGCAGATTGAAGCCCAATCGCGAGCAAGCCACGTTCGCCTTTGCCTTCCGCCGTCGCGCCCATCGCATCTGAGCCATTCCCGCTATACGAGCAGCTGCACTTCTCTCCTTCAATACTGCATGAGTTCCAATTTATCTATATCGACAAATATTTAAATAGAAAGATAGGTATTAAGAATGACAATTATTATAAAAATAAATAACATAAAATTAATAATTGGACTTATTTCATATTAAATATGACAATACTATTGCCAAAGTAAAAGTTACCATGATATGGCCATCAACCTTAGCATTGATATTAGTGAATTGATCACTCCTTGGAGCTACCACATACACATAGACAATTATGTTTGTCAGCTAGTAAAAAGGATTTTAATAAGCCTATGGGAAAAAAATTATTCAAGCAAATAAATATAAATTTTGAAAAATGAAGATATGTTAAAAAAGAATGACCACCATGTGCATGTCTTTCCAAATACTTCCCTCTTTGTAATTGCATGAGCCTATTAGTCCTTGCAATTTTTGCATTGATGTTGTGATTTGTGTTCTAAAAATTGCAATTAGACTATTAAGATACAATAAATTAATAGAGTTAGAAAAAAAATCAGAATTTACATCTAATGAATATATATAATCAAAATAACTTATTCAATATCTTGACACATTTGTTACTTTGTCATTGGAAAAACTTAGTTATCTTTACAATAGAATTTTAATTGGTCTGAGTTAATGAAATTTCACACCAAATTACAAAATGAAACCAAAATCATGAAAAGATTATTCCACTAAAAACTTTTATAAAATCATGCTTCTATGTCGTCCAGCAACTTGTACTGGTCAATGATATATATATATATATATAATCCGTATGTTAAAGTAGTAACTCGGTCAGATAGTTAAATCAATAAAAAATTAAAATTAAAACTTTGTCGTCTCGTTGACATTATGTCAATAACTTTAACTTAGTCAAAATTTCATAATAGTATAATATAACTAAGGGAATAGAATAACTTTCTAGAAAACAATTGAAACTCATTGATATAATTGGGCTAATTGATAGATTCATTCAATAAATGTTGTCTATGCTTTAAAAAAAAAAAGGTTAACACCAAAGGGTTGCCAAAGAAATCATGCAAGCCCTATCTAAGGATAGCACATACAAAATTGACCGAATTATAAACGCTCCCAAGAGTAGCTTCTTAAACAAAATCAACTCAATCGTAGTACTTTCTTATTTTAATACACAGCTACTCCAGAATCATTTCAATCTTTCAAACATAGCACGCAATTAAAATATACCAACAACCTAAAGAAATGGACTAATAGTTAAATAAGGACTAATTTTTTGCCCTTAGGTTTCTCATCTATAAAAGGCAAAGCAACTTGATTAAACTCTTCTTCAAGTTTCCTTTTGGCAGGTGTCATAGCATCAACCCTAGTCCCATCAGAACTAAGAATTTCAATGGGTAAACAAACAGGGACATACGGGACACATGTTTCTGCACCATTTTTAAAAGAAACAATAAGGACATAAACAAGCCATAATAGAAATAACTGAAAAATAAATAAATAAATAAATCTATTGACACTTGCCTTGTCATGGAGGGGCTGGGCATTCATAACACCAGTGCCAGTTGCCACCACATCATCTTTCCCATAAGCTAAATCATCAGGATCATCCCCTAAATTAACAACACCACTCCCTCCCACACCATCAGATTCCAAATCTCCTAAGCTCAACATAGGAGAAATGCAGGAATAAATATTGCCTAATATTAAAAACAAAAAGTCAAATTCAAATTATATATATCAAAGCAGAGACAACAATAACAAAACTTCCATTATATTCACCTTGGTTGGAGTCAGCTGGGACCACTCAGAGAAAACATGGACAATATGGAGCTATCATCACATATCCTTCTTACACGAAAAGTACCATGGTATCTATTAGGAGACACCACTTTGGTCTCAATCTTAAATAACATTTTCCTAGCATTTAGCTCATAGAAAACAAAGGGATATATATTGGCCCTAACAGACTACAACCCAAACAATATCAATTAGGAATTACATGCAAACTAAATGCTCTAAAATAAGTAAAACAGAATTACAAAAATTTTAAACCAACTTAGAAATATACCTCTGGACTTTTCATATGTTCCAAGAAAAACTCAGCACATGTCTTTCAGAAGATAGATGAACACTCACGTTCAAAGAAAATGAACACTCCAACTCTGTGGTATCCTCCACCTCAAGTTTCAATTTGAATCTTGAACAAAGTGTAACAAAAAAAATTATTAGACATTATAGAATATGGTGTGAAGGATGATCAATGAAAATTCAAGGGACTTTGGGATACATTGCATACCTTGGAGAAACAAAGAACACATGGGTGTCACACACATCACAAAAATACATTCTCACTTCAGGCATGCAGAACACCCACAATGACATGCACAATACCACCAGGAGCCATCCTCAATAACAGAGTTTATGGTCCCAATGATGATAAAAGAACCACTCTATTACGTGGACAAATAAAGACGGTGAGAAAGATTTTTATGAGACATTTTCATTGACCATCAGAGAGAAGCAACATACAAAATTATCTCTTTGTTAGCAACCAACTTCTCACTAGTAGAGCGGGGGGTGCTCTTCATGAAGTCATCTTCCACACTCACATGGAGGGACTCCCTATAAATGTTGAAGCTAGGATCATGGCTGCTACCTTGAATCAAAATGCTTAAATAAAAACACATAAAAGTTAGTATAAGTAAATATTAGCAATATGAAACAAATGTAGCATATATGAAATGAAAAGCAGTATAAACCTTCTTAAAGTCAACAACTACTTTAATATCAGGATTGAATAATGTCTTGGAAGCAAACATAACATTTTGCAATCCAATTTTTCTTGCTATGCAGCCAACCAAATAAATATGTTAACACCACTTAATTTTTTGGAATGCCCAAACACTTATGAGAGTAAGGAAATCAAAATATTAAATACATAATCCAGGTTTAATACCTCTAAAACTCTTTACTTTCACTGATTGAACAACTAGAGCTCAACCTCTCTAGTACGAACATAGAATTGAATTGGTCAACGTACTCTCCAAAGAGAGCATATTCAACCTTCAAGCTGGACAAATAAATAAATAATATAAGATCCAATGTAAAAGCCAATACACAAAAAGGAGTATAAATGAAATTACTCAAAGGACACAGAGGTCGTACTTCTCAGAGGTTAGTTCCAGAATAGATATCCTTGAAACTTTTCCTTCTCGTTCATACTCTTTAGGTTGAGAAAGTCCAATCATCAAACTAACAACATCTAACAAACAATGTAAAAAATTTATAATCACATCCTTGAAGTATTGAATAATATAATTAGAACATCAACAAAAGAAATACACATTACCTATTAAATAATCAAGGTCAAGAGTATCATTAAGAATATCACTGAAAGGTGTAAGAGATAAATCATACAGGTCCACCTCAGGCAACTCCATGGGACGACTGGTCTTAAATGAAGACCAATTTGGAGTCATGCCTAGTTGTCCTGTATGATCCCAAATTAGGCACCATAGCCAGCACAAATCCCTAGCATTGTCCTTCTACTAATACACTCAAAAACCTGGAAACCAAATGCCTCCTAGCGATGCAGTGTATTTTGTCACCTTGAAATCATAATAGTATCAATACACACATTAGTATAATTGAGAAGTAGGCTCAACATAAAAAAAAAAAAACGTACAGCCTCAACAAATTGAAAAGGGGATGGATACATCAACTCACATTTTTATCCATTAAGACCATCTCAATGCTTCCAGGAACCCTTTGATTGTTGAAGCAAAGGATTATCCACATTCTAACAACCTTAACCATCACACTCATTTTCACAATTACCAGAAACATCAAAAATAGAAACAAATGAAGGAGCCATGAGAATTCGAGAGATCAAGATACAAAGGAAATCAGGAAACTCAGTAACTAAGAATTGCACTTAGGACTGAAGAATAAGGAGAAAAAGGGAACGAAGGAAAATATAAAGGTGGGAGCAATGGCAAATAACCCATCATGTGTGAAGAAATATATAGGCAATGAACCATGGTTCAAATTTCAAACTTAGAACCATTAGGGGAATTATGCATATCAAAATAGGGTTTATGCCCATGTAAACAACAATCTATCACCTAATTTATGTAGAGAATTGAAAATTGCCCTCACAATTACAATTGACCACAATTTTGTCAATATTATTACGCAGGTATATCAGACATATTACGCATCCAATGAACCAATTTACATGCGTGCACAGGAATCATAATTTACACATAAATAGCACGTCTTTCTAAATTGTATATCAAAGCAACACCAAATAAGACAAAAGCATGTAAATGGTGCTTCTATTTAGAGGGTTGGGTAGTCTTAGACAAATAGAAAAGGAAAAGAGAAAATTACAACACCATATGTAACAAAAGCAGAAAAAAGGCACGGCCATTCAGATATAACACATTTAAACCAAAAAATAAAAATAGAATATTCTGTGAAAACAATAACAAAGCATTTTTCTCTCAAATAATAGAAATTGATACAACACAAACAATAAAAGAATAGAAGAAAAAGCAACAGAAAAAAATAATGGAAAAAAATCCTCAAATCCCAAGTAACTCTATGATGAACAAAGAAACAAACACAAAACAATTTCCAATATTAATTAAAAAAACAAAAGCCACATAAAAATAAAAAAAAATAAAAGGATCCTTACAAACTTTAGGAAGAATGAAAACAAAAAATGGGAAATATTATGGAAAATATATGTGAAAAAAAAATTCCTAAGATCTGTGAAACTGGAGTAGAAAATGTCATCTTACCAAATCTTTTGGTTAGATCTATTCTAGCATGAAAAAAAAACTAAAGACGAAAATAAACCTCTACAACCCTTTGGGAGAAAGAAAAACAAAAAAAATGAAAATATTTGAGAAAGATCCGAAAGGAATGGAAGAGATTATATACATCTCTCTGCAACCATCAAAGAGAATGGAAGTGATAATGCGAAGCGATGAAGAGGCAGATCAAGACAAAAGAAAACAGTAGTTGTAAAACATATATATATTAATATATATAGTAGAAAAGTGAAATAAAACAAATGGAAGGGCAAAACAAATTAAAGTTTCACACACACACAAAATGTTCCAGTAGGAAGTCAATCTCTTATATATATATAAAAAAAATAGACACAATTAAAAATTCATACATAAAAAAAAATCTATTCAATACCAAGTGCCTATCTTATATACGAAAACAAAACACAAAACAAAAAGTATCCTCAAATATTAGGAATAAAAACATAAACCACACAAAACTGAAAAATACAGGAATCCTCACAAATTTTGGGAAGAATGAAAACAAAAAATGGGAAATATTAGGGAATCAGATTTCCCAAAAAATGCAAAACATGAGGTTTGCCAATCAAAACCCAAATAAAAAACACATAAAAAAACATATATGTGAAAAACGTATTGAAAGTGATCTATGAAATATAGAACTATGAAAAAACAAATCTTATGGTTAGATTTTTGTTTACCAAAACCAAAAAAATTGAAAAAAAAATTTGCGCCAACATTAAGATGAACAAAGACGAGAAAAGGAAATATTTGTGAAGAGATCTCGATGGAATACAAGAGATTATATATATCTTCTCACAACACGCAAATGGAAGTGGTGAAGCGCGTAAAGATAAAAATCAGAGTATATGAGATCAGAATAGGTTTAGCTTGGCTATTGGATAAAATGGATCATGCAACTCATAGGGTTATACCTTGAGCGGCCCATTTGATATTCATGGAAATAGCAAAAATGGGTGATAGGGTTTGTGAGTGATGCTATAAATGAGAGAGCGTAAGTGGGTGTTTGTTTTGTTTTGTTGTGAATAAGAAAGTATAAGTAGGTCATTGACATAAGAGTGATTTCATTTTGATGGGCCACGTAGCACATTGTGGTGGCAAGAAGCTTGCAACCTGAGAATTTGTTTTAGCATGAATGTAGTGTCCTTGTCTGGGCCTACATTTGGGCTTTAAAAAAAAGAAAGTAGAAATTCAATAATTCAGCCTGATCACTTATGAAGCTGGGAAGGCCACCAACGTGAAATTTAGGCTAGGAATGGATTTAGCCTAATTGTAGCTTTTGATGATTTAACACAATATATTTGATCAATTTAATTTGAGTATGCTTTTGAAACTCTCTAAGCCTATTAGGCAAATATAGTATCCTTGTGATACAATATTTACCAATCTCTATTTCTATCTCTCTAGCCTCCTTTTCTTAGATGTGCATGCAACTCTAATTCATATATAAACAAGTTCTAAATTGTGGTTGCTCCGACCATTGCAATTCTTGGCATTTAGCTGACTACGATGCAAATTGCAGCCGTTGTGGCATTGCTTCAACCTGGATTTTACCTGGGACGCTTAAAATTAATCCTTAAATTGGGAGTCGCCACCAGTTTATTTGAATTGGCAAAACATGGAAAAACCCGTTTTGTTAAAAAATTTGTCTTTGAAACCAATTTGAATTCGGAGTTCTGTGATGCATAGGGAAGGGTGGGATTAATCCACGCACCCTAATACACCCGTCTTAGACGGTACCTTAATTGATTTGTGCAAATTATTAATAACCTTTCAAATACTCATTTTTATATTTTTATTTACAACAAAATTATAAAGATAAATTGAGGACCAAGCCGCATACTCAGGTGTTTAAAATATGTGTTAACAATTTTACCCTTAAATTAACATTTTTATTCAAAATATAATATTTCACAAATAAGTAACAAATTTAAACTAAATATGTGAAAATGAAAATTTCTCATGAATTATAAATATTTACAAGTAAGATAAAAATATAAAGAGAAACATGCTTTTAAATTTGGAACATCAAGCTGTCACAACTGAGATGTCCAGAATGTCGAGTTAACAAGCCGTCCCTCTAAATTAACCCTTTTTATTTGAAATAAAATATTTCTTAAAGAAACAATTATTTAAATTAATTAAAATATCTTATAAAAAATTTTACAAATAAGACAAAAATTACAAAAATTTAATTTTGACTTGACAGGGACCCAGTCGCTCCTACGTATCTCCTACGGGGAACCCAAGTCATGAGTTCTGTTAAAAGTAATTATTATTATTTTTTATTATTTAAATTTTAAAAAAAGATTTGAATATCAAGCTGTCAGTGAAAATATTCCAAGAATATAGAATTAACAAGCCGTCATTAGCTTAATTATCCTATTTATTTATTAAACAAAGACGATTCATCAATTTATAAACTAAATATATTTTCCTTTAAGATAAAACACTCAAATATCCATGATCGAAAATGAAATGAATTCTTTATCTTGAACTTAAATTGAACCAATTTTAAAATAAGCAAGTCTAACTGACTAAAAGATTTCTAAAAAAACATGTCAATTTCAAAGAAAACCATAGCTCAAATCCAAACATTTTCATTTTTTAACAAAATAAATAATAAAACCAATTGGTCTAAGACATAATTCCCCAATCACGTATCAACAAGGATACAACCCCCAAACTAATATCAAACAAATTATTATTATTCTTAAATCATACCTATACGTAACTTAGACAATTATAATAAAAAGGAAATTTGGAGGTGGGGCTTATGTATCACTCACGCTCCACTCACACACACTCATAACCCAAGCCCACTCACACACAATCTCACGACTCTCTCACTCACGGACATACACTCACAAAGACATAAGGTAAGAAAAGAAAAAATGAGAAGAGGAAGAGAGAAGTGAGAGAAATAGAAAGGGAAAGAGAAATAAGAGGCGAGAAGGAGGAGGCCGTGCAGTGCTGACCCGCCTCCGATGTATGATGGTGGGGAGAGGGGCTGGCGCCCTTGAGTGAGAGAGAGCCAGGCCTGCGACTCCCAAGGTTCAGGAAGTGCCGGGCGCGCATGGAGGACAGGACTGAAGGGACTCCGCGTGGCGCTCGCAAGGAGAACCGGAGGTTCAAAGGCGCGAGGCCGCGTGATGGTCGCGATCCCAGGGCCTATGAGAGTGGCGGTTACAAGGGGTGAGGCCTGCTTTTGCGGCTGGGAAGAGGAGCGGTCCGCCGCGAATAGGAGACAAAGATGATGTACCCGCCCGAGGAGGAGGAAGGAGACTGCATGATGGTGGGCTTGAACGCAGCGGCTGCAACCGGTGGTTTTGGAAGAAGGAAGGCAGATCTGAGGGCGATGGGGTTTGTCGTTTGAAGGAGGGGAAGTGGCGGTTTTGTGGGAGGCCATGGAAGGAGCACGCCGGTGCGCGCGCGAGTGAGATTCGTACCGTGGCTGAAGGAGGAGGGGATAAGGAACGGTGATTCAAGGTGGTGGCTGTAGAGGGGTTGGGAGCGTCTGCGTGAGCGAGAGGAGGAGGAAAGGAGATGATGATGATGTGAGGATGATGATGATGTCAGGCCGCCTGGGGGAACGCCGCCTCCTTCCTTTTTCCTCTTCCTTTTTATTGAATTTTTGTATGATGATGATATCGTTGTTGCTCTGAATTTACCTTGTTCCCTTTTTCTTGTTGTTATCTGATTATCTTGCTAAATGGTCGAGGTATTGGTGTCAATTTTTCTTGATTTTTTTTGCGAATGGTTTTCAGGATTCATGTGATAATGGTTATGTTGTTTCTGTGTTTATGGAAGTGAGGTTGTTGGTGGTGACTTGGCCGATATCGTGATGATAAACTGAAGATGATGATGATGTGAGTGAGGGGAAGAAGGGATGGAGCATGAGTATGATGATGACGTGATTGTCAGGGGAGAGGTGGTGTTGTTTTAAGAAAAGGATCATGGAGCATGGGGAGAGGCCGCCCATCGTGGTAGGGTGCGTGGAGATGATGATATTATCAAGATATTATGAGGGTAGAGATGAACCCCCTTTTCATTGTGTCTCCTTCCCCCGTTTTCATATCCAGCTATCCACTACCGAAAGAAAACTTGTCATTTGCAATGAGGAAGGAAAACCTCATCATGGTGTCTCCCAACACTCACTAGTCCTATGACCTTGGAGGAGTAGGAATCCGTGACTCTCCCCTCCCTTTTATTTTATTTATTTTATTTTTTTTATTGTTATTTTGATAGAAAAAGACATAAGCATGGGTTTGAAACAAAAATGTAATTGGATTTGGGTTGAAATGGACAAAAGACAAATAGGGTGCAAAAGGAATTTTGGGTATCAAATTAATTGAACTCTCTTTTTTTTATTTTTAGAGATAAATAAAAAAAATCAACAGAAAACCCTTTTTCACATTTTTCCAAAAGAAAATAGATGTTATAAAATATGCCAATTTTTGGATTTTTGTTTAAAGACCGGACAAAATCTGTTCACATGGATGATTTTTTTTTTTACACAAAATGTAAAAATAAGAGAAGTACAGCAATTATAGCACTAAAATAAACAAGTCTCTAACATATTTGACACAAATTTGTTTCTAACATATTAAATACAAACTTCTCATGTTTTTAAGTGATACAATAAAATTAGAATTTCTAAGAG
>JAMLFY010000005.1:4005151-4037806 GCA_030441495.1 Dalbergia oliveri | reverse complement strand
GCAAGGTTGATTGTAAAAAAAAAAAAAAAGAAGAAACAAAAAGACAAAAAATCTAAAAAAGTTTGGTTGAAAGTATGCCACATTGAAATTAAAGGCCTGTAATTGTGATTAAGTTAGACAAAGTGTACCCTTAAACATTTATACTTTTGGTGTATGCATTTTCTTTCTTTTGACTAAAGGTTTAGCTTTATTGACCTAATTATATACACGTCTTCACCTAAGCCTTATTTCAACTAAAGATAAGTCTTCTTGATTCAGTATGCATATGTGTGTAACGAATGGAGAATGAGACCCATAGCAAGCTTATGGTAATGCATTTTCATTTAAGGTGATTGAGTGTGCATCTTAACTTTAAACACTTGAGTGAATGAGTGGCAAACACCTGACGGTAGAAGGATTTTTGTCCTTGGTCCATGGCTCATATGTGGATTCTACTTTATGTGCTATGTCCTTGTTTATGTCTTGCTTGTTGATATCCTCTTGACTTCATGTGAAAGCTTCCTGTTGTACCTCTAGGATCATTGGTTTGGTGTACTGTCATTTGTTTTCATGCATCATGCATTTTTAGAGTTATGAGTCTAGTCTAGTCTAGTCCTTCTATAGTGCTCTCACCCATGCCTTGGTTTGATTTGATTTTCACATGAGGACATGTGAAAGCTTAAATGTAGGGAAGTTTGATAAGGGGCATTTATGCCACTTATCTTACTTCTAATTCTTAGCTTTTTGCATGAGTTTAATTGTGTTATTGATATGAATAATTAGGATCGTAACTTATGCCTCATTGTGCATCTTTGATAGAATCATTGACTATTGCATTGATTTTGAAATAATTATTGGATTAGAACCTCCTATAACACCCTCCCAAGTACAACATCATCCTTAAGCCATGACATTAAACTCAATAGATGTTACTTATTAATTAGCGGATGTTTCTTGAATATCTATAGTAAATGCGATTGAATCGTGTAATAACTAATTTGTAATCCTACCAAAATTCATAACAAAAAAATAAAGTATTTATTTCAATACAAATTCAAATACAAGGGAAAGCTCTTATATGAGCATTGATACACATCTATTTTGTTATACATTTACAAATATGTACATACAACTGAGTAAAACTGATGAAGATTTCATTATCAAACCTTCACAATTCAGATTCTCCCATGTAGTAACCTTATTATTCTCTGAGAAATCTGGAGACGAACAGAGAACACAAACAACATAGGGTGAGAATTGTGAAATTCTAATAGGGCATCCCTAAGATATACAATATACTCCATCTCATCATTATCATCCCAGCCACTTTGATTTATTAAGAAAAATGTGATCATACAACACATATTAAAGATTCATGTTAGAGTTCAAAATTATTCTTTGGAAGTAGGTTTCTTTTAGCATTCAATCACTTAAAACATATGTTTCATAATGTTCAAGATCATACTAAATCATCATAAATAACTATCCCAATGTAATGTAAGTATGCATATCTGATAATGTAGTGATCTTTAGTGAAATTATAGTTACGTGCCCTTAATATGTCAATGGGATCTCATATACATCATTCTCATCTTTATACACCCTTGACATATCGAAGGAGATCTCTGATTTTACTTAGCATATAATATAGAGGATTACTTAGGACAATTGCTATTTTAACTTTGTCTTGGCCCTTGATCTATGGTGGCTTATTCCACTCCTGGGTAATAAATTGCTTTTTAGGACTAAGCTTATTCCTATATATGATCATTGGATTTACTTTTTCAAATCTTCATAGATATATTCCTAAGGGGTTACTTTCCTTACTCAATCAAGGGTAGTTGTTTCTTTCCCGACTAACCCAATTTACTTTCTGTTCAAGAAAACATATTCTCATTCTTTTTCTCTCATATAGAGGAAATTGTCAAAAGTATTCACAATTATATGCACATAGCATCTTTATGCTCCATGTCACGTATACAAGCACCACAATCATATATGCATTAGCATTAATTTTTTAGTTTCTTAAGGCATCAAACATACATATCACTTATAATCTCAAGTTATAATCTCAATATTCTTTTCATATAAGAGCATTTATCATGAGCATTCACATTTACATATGTGTAACATCATCATTAAATTCACATAGTATATTAAATATTAAGTTATTAACATTTCATCATGGATTCAGAAATTTAGCATGCTATCTAGAATTTCGATTCTAAAACCATGGATCAGCTACTAAACATCATCAAAATATAGCAAATCATTTTTCAAAGTTAATTTAATACGTCTAAGAAACCCTGTAAAAGTTTTAAAGTAAAATAAGGTCTCTAGCTATACTAACAAAATTATACAATTTTAGAGGTTAGAATCTACTTATTTCCAACTAATAGTTAGAGTTCCCAATTTTTTACCTGATCAAATGAACACATAAAATATTATAAAAACTTATGGTTGGACTTCAAGATGTCCTAAGGGCCTGTAAAAATTTCAAGTCAAAATTCGATCATTTGATATAGTAACAAAATTAGACAAATTCAATCTAGAATTGACGTTTAGCAGAAACCTGACTAGCTTGTTATTGAATTTTTAAAAATAGAAAAAGTGCTCAAAATGACTCAAGGTAAACAATGGAGACACCTTAATATGTTATATTTATCATATAAAAATTTCAACTCAAAATAAGGTATCCAATTATGTGAATAAAATCATACAATTTGAGTTGTGTGCTTAAATCCAGAATTCCAGCAACATAGTTCACAACTTATTTTGATAAAAAGGATTTTCTAAAATTATCCAATCATTCCACCCAATTAGACACATCAATATTTATATATCATCAATCAATAAAATTAAAAATTTCAAGTCAAATCAGTCAGAAAATTTCAGAGTAATTTTTAAGAAAAAAGATCAAAGAAAGCCCTACTTGTTACTAGAAGTCCCTTACACTTGGCTTATCTTTTATTTGCGTCTCACTCCCATTTGCACTAACTCAGCCAAACTTTCCTCCTATTGTAACACAATAGCTACCTTGATAGTGGTGTGTAATAAGGAGCCTTTGAAGAAGGTTTATTCAAGTTTTCAAGAGGTAGGTTTGTGTTTGTGGTAAAACCTATGGATGTTTGATGTTGTGGCTAAGGGTTCTTAGTAAGTCTATGATTTTTTTGAGGAAGAAAATAATGGAGATGGCTGAAGGGAGCTAGCCAAAAATTCAAGGGAAGAAAAGATAAGTTTTGTAATCTTATTTCATTTATGTGAAACATGTGTTAATTTTATTTACCACAAAATTTTATCTTATAATTGAAATTAGAAATTTTTTGTGGTGGTTATTTAATCTTATCATAAGGCAATGGTGTGACCACTTTATAATCACACACTTGTCAAGTGAGGTGTCCAATTTACATTAAGTTTCATATGGTATAAGAAACTGCACATTGATAAGGGTAAAATACCGTACAAATATAAATATTGCTCGAAATTTAATTTTGGGTCTAAAATCTTCATTTTTAACCATTTCTAATCTTAATCCTATCTTTTCTCACTCTAAGTATCTTCTAGTCTGATTCTAGGGTTTTGCCCAACAAGCTTGCGAGGCCTGTAAAGTTACTATTCATTTTTCCTTAACCATTCTCATTATGTCTAATTCTATTAGATTTGTGAAAATAAAATTTCAAATAAAATTTTTTAAATAAATTTCGGGATGTTATATGTTATGTTTAACCTGTCTATTTGAGTACTTGGAGCAAGAAAGAGAAAAATCACATAAGCTCATGTCCAAATCCATGGTTTTCTCTTTTCAAATTGTCACAAGACAAAAACCATTTATTGTCATTCGGCCCAATCCATGTTTGGTGTCTATTCATCACGGCCCATTTTTTTTTTTTGGGAACAACGGATTTATAATTGTCTTTTTAATTTGTGTTAAAGTGTATGTGCATCTCACCTTTACGTGGACCTTGAAATGCTAGGCCAATTTAATGTGTGTGTGTATATATATATATGGCATTTCCATACACAATTCAAGAACGATTCAAAAATCAAGGTAACAAGTATAAATAATTGAAACGAGTAATCAAAAAAAGCACTGAACAATAGCACAAATGTCTGGGGAACAAAGTGTCACAAGAACTTCAGAACAAATAAAAAGTTTGGTCTGGTGTGTTATGACGAAGAAATAGTAAACTTCGAAGCAAATAAAAAGTTTGAGTCTGTTATGTGTTATGACGAAGAAACAGGAACTAGGCAATTAATTCTAAGTTGTTGCAGTTCCATCAGTACTTGACAAGGTAGGGAGAATAAAGTCAAGAAGATAACAAAATAGAAGGAAGGTCTTTAGAAGATACAAAGAGGGAATGTTATACCACATTGAAACATATTTTAAAAGTTCACAAATCTATAATCTATAATACTAATATTTCAAATTCATATAAGAAAAAGTTTTCTAGGTGTTTCAACAAAAATAATTTAGGATACTTTTAAGAGGTTAATCATTAATTATTTTTTAAAATAAAACTGTAATTATGACATATTATTATAATATCAATGATAATCATTAGTATTTAATAATATGATTGCATTACAAAAATTAAATATATTTAAAACTTATTGACATTTAATTAAATCTATAATACTAATATTAACACTCCTTTAGGTTTTCTTGATGTAACTTCTAGAGTAATTTAAAGCCCATAAATTTCATAACTTTAATAATTAATATTATTTTTAAAAATATAATTATAATTATTATATATCATTAATTTACTATAATTAATTTATATAATTTCAATATTCATAATAATCATTTTTAATATCTAGGCAATTTATGTTGAAATCTATATGGCGAAAAATGTTGTACATTGTTTTGATAACCTTATACATTGGAGTTATTTTAAATAATTTGTAACATCCTAGTATTTAACCCAATACGCCTTAGGACGTATCAAGATTAATTATTAATTATTACTTCCCTTTAAATTCATTTTACAAAATACTTAGCGGAAAATCAGGTAGATTTTTTTTTTTGAAATGACACATGTAAAACAAAGTGCGAGCTTTGCATATAACATAAATGAAATGTGAAGCGAGAAGAGCAAATAGGTCACACAAGGTAAAGCAGATGAATCATACAAAAGAAAGCAATAAGGAACATCTTAATCATAAAACATCCATCATAACATTAATCATAATTAGTTTAGTACATAACTAAAAAGATAATATAGAGTCATACCCATATAATGGGCAGAGCTGAGGTCAATAAGAAATTATAAAATACAAGAAACATGAATGGAGATACAAGAGAAGTCCCAAAAGATACATCCCCAAACTAAGTACCTCCCTCGAACTATGATGGCGCTCCTCCTTGTCCCTCGATGGTACATACCCAATGAACTGGGCAAGCTCCTCCTGCGTGAAGACGAAAGGGTGGACGGGCATGACCTCCTTGATGTGGGCGCATCTCCAGGCGACGAGCCAACCTCACGCGTCACCTCCTCGCTACCCATCCGATGTCCATGGGTCCAGAGGTAGGACCCAGAAAAGGATGAGAAGGGGGATCCTCGACGGGTCGGTCTCGAACATCTCGGGCGAGGCACGTACTGGGGTACCCTCGTCCAGGGAAGATCAGGACGGTGCGACGTTCTCTCGTCATGGGGCCGCGTCCTCTCAAAAATCATATCATCGCCTTAGGGAGAGGTCGGGGTGAAGCGGAACTGGAAACTGGAAAGCAAATGGCGTCCATATGCAAAAATGCGTATAGCACAACAACCCTCAAAGTGGTAGGACTATGTCGGTCGTAGTGCTTCCACACGGGCACATCAACAGAAATCACGAACGACGCCATCGCAGCTGGAGACGTAACGGAAAGAAACAGAGAGAGGGGTGAGAATCTTGAAGAATCTCAGTAGGGAAATCCTCTATCCTAGTGTCATCATTTACGTCCCAGGAACCTTGGGTTTATTATAAAAAGGTTAGACATGCATAGGTTCATTATGAGGTTTTCACAAAAGATATTTATCCAAGGTCCATGTCTTTTATGATGAATCTTAATGCATGTATGCGACATAATAGTTCATGGATGCATGGCATACTTTAGGCAAACCAAACAACAATAATCAAACAACATGTAAGTGGCATGTAACTTCTCTTGAACATCTTTCCTTTTCTCATACTTGTGACACTAAACATAATAGTAACCGCACCTTTAAAACTAGGCTATGAGCTCATACCTTAACTAGTCGTCACTAGTTCTTACTTATCCTCTTGATAAGCGAATCATAATCATATTCATAATCATCATAATAATCCCGACTCCTAAAGTGCGGGTAGGGGCCTAAGGATCACCCATCATGGGACTTTTTCCTTCTTCGAAATGCATCGACTGTTAAGCCAAGCAACTTTGTCCGCTTTGGAGGCTAATGTCTATGCCCTCACGGTTTTGCCTTCTCCTCAGAGCAGGAGAAATACGTCTCGGTGTGTCACATTAAACATCTTATCTTCAAAACTTTCTTAAGTCCCTCAAATTTGACGGAAATTCGAGCATAACAACTACTTCGAATTTCCTCAAATTTGAGTCATGCCACATAATCTCAATCACATGTATCATTCATATGGAACTTTCTCAATTAACAACTTTCTAGTTCACATGAGCATACTCTTCTAGCTCGTTCATATTTCGAACCTCATGCATCTCAAATTAAGGCATAACACTTCATCACATCAACACGCCAATTATACACATAAGGTTTCATGCTCAAGATATCACATCATCATAAATATGCTCGAGGTTCATCATCATAAATATGCTCACTCGGCCTCCTATCTCATAGTATCTTATGCTTTGGCCCTTACGGGTCTTAAATTTGTATTCTAATTATTCCAATACCCATATTACATCTTTATTACCCCAAGGAGGTTATCACTTAAACTTTAAGATTTACTAAAAATTTCCAAACAGCATTGTGCATGTAAGGGCAGAAAAATATCATACGCTTACGGGGCTCTAGAATCTCCGTTCGTGACCCTTTTTAAGATCCGTCTTCGCCTAAGGCTCCATAATCAATTCCTAAACCAATTATGAGGGATTCCTAGGCATGTTACTAAGTTGTAAACCATTTTTCCTCAATCTAACTATGCTGGAACAGAATTGTATATTGCCATGTCTAATGTGCTAGAATTTCCATTTTTAAGTCCTTATCATCACCTTAAGCTTGGTAATTAATACCTAATCATTTATGAATTTTATACATGTTTTACTGATTATGAACCATTTATCCTTGAATTAATCATGCTGGAACAGGTTTGCATTTTTCCATAGTTAGGTGTTCTAGAATTCTCAATTTGAACCCTTTTAGTTACTTAATCTTTTCTAACTTCTCTAAAACGTTCCTTACTTCACTCAAACATAATTTTACACATTTCCACACCATAAAACGATTTAGTATAGTAGCCAAACATGGAGTTACAGGATCGAAATGTAAAGCCCAAAATCACATAATTTCATGAATTAAAATGCATACAAGTTGCTAGTTTCCTCTTGGAATGATTCTAGGAACTCAAAACTCCTTTAGAAACCAATTAATCTCATTAAAATCATTGAAACCCAAGTAAGGTCAGTAGCTAAATTAACTCATTCATAAAATAGATTAAAAGTGTATAATTTCATTCATAATGTTGCTTAGGTGCTCCTAAGCTTAGAAAAATTACAAAACATGAACTATGGACACTTGTGATTAGAGGAACTCATACTAAGTCCATCATCATCACCACAAGGCCGAATGGCTTCTTTAAAATGCCAACATTTTCTTAAAACCTTACATAGGATACTTGGGCAAGTCTTTGAGTTCTAGATCATTAAAGTGATGACATAAACTTAAACATGCTATGCACCTCATTTTTATTCTTCATTAGAAAATAAAGTGAGAGCATAAAATAAACATGAGATGCACTCATTTGTTATCTTTAGAATTTAAGTAATGGCATAAAATATAAACATGCTAGGCAAGAAAGTAAACATGAAATGCAAGGTTCAATTCTTTATTTTAGTGCTCTAGGCCCCTTGAGGTATTTACCCCAAATCAACAATTAACTTTAAGGTTGAAATAGGTAGGCTTTGAGATTTATTAAGTGAGGATGCATATTCTTGTTTTAATCTTTAAGTTGTTTAGTGATGACTTGAAAATAAACATGCTATGCAAAGCATTAAAGTAAACATGAATGCATCTTATTTTAGATCTTAGCTAGAGCCCTTTTGCAAGACTTTAAAGGAACATGAAACCTCAACCCATTATGTATCATAAGGCAAGCTTTAGAGTTCTTAGCACCTAGACTTCAAGGAAGTCTTAAGGTTTGAACTTCATCATCAAGCTCAAGAAAATAGACACAAAGCTCAACACTTGTCTAAACAAAATACAAGAACTAAGTCATATTCTTTATTTTATTGCTCATGGGCTTCAATCTAGAGTGAAACTCTTAGAACGGCCGACCAACTTTAAGGTTGGCAAGGGTAAGCTTAGAGCTCTTTGAAAACATGTGATTAATTTTCTTTAACAAAACTTTTGTGATCTACTTTACATTTTTAGCAAACTTTGTTCAAACCAAGGCAAAGGAAACCGAAATCTTTGAGGAAAAGGAAAAAGGAACCAAACCATTAAGAAAGAAAAGGAAAAGAAAATGAAACCAAGGAAAAGGAAGAAACACAAGCATGTATGGTCCAAGACCAAGTTGTTTCAAGCTTTAGAGGTTTCTCACATGACAACAACAAGTCATTATCTTGAAACCTCATCATCAAGCTTATGTTATTCTCATAAAATGGCCTCTTGGCCAAAATGAAAAAGAAAGAAGGAAAAGAGTTTGAACCAAGAGAAAACTAGAACTTTTCTTAAGGAAAACAAGTAAACTTGAAAACAAAACCCCTACCTAAGGAAGTCTTTGAAGAAATGAAAGAAAGCTTGAGTTCTTGAAGAGTTGAGAAGACAAAATCTCCTCTTGGATGTGGGTATGTGTTTTGGCCAAAGAGGAAGCTCAAGGAAGATGATTTTTCCTTGAGTTTCTAAGCTTGGGAATGGAAGGTTTAAGTGTTTGAGAGATGGTTTAAGGTGAGGTAGTGGTGGTTTATGGTTGTTTGTGGTGGTGGAAGGATTCTTTGAGAGGAAGAAGAAGATGAAGAAGATGAAGAGAACTTGAGAGAAAATGCAAGAAAAAGCAAGAGAACTAAACTTAGCAAAGCTTCTAAAGTGTAACCAAGTTCTTCCAAGCTTGGTATTTATAGAAATGTTGCAACATGGAGGCTTCCTTGGGGGTGATGGCCGACGGCCAAAGAGAAGAAAGAGGAGGAAAATATCTCTTTGATTAGTATGGGCAAGGCATGGGCAAAGCATGGTTGAAAGCATGGCAAATATGGCTTGAGGTATGGCCTTTGAGTGAAGTAAAAATCAACATGTGACACTTTTCCTTGGCCTTGCATTCGGCAGATTGGGCAGCAAAGGGAGGAAGAGAATTGTTCATGTAATTGTGGTTTAATGATGTGTTTAGGTGTTTCTTTGATTAAGGTTTTGGTTAGGAGTTGTAAGAAAGTGTTTAGGTGAAGTAATTGGGTAATTAAGAGTGTCAAGACTTGATTAGGGAGTGGTCTACTAGATTAACAAATTAAATTCATTTTCTTAGTCAAATGAGGTATGGCACAATTCCTTAATTTAAGGAATTGGAGAGAGAAATACTATTCAAGATTCCATGACTAGGAATCTTGAATTAAAGAATGCAATTAAAGTTTATCTAAGCAATCTTAGGTTCTAATTAACCTTAATAAATTATTTTGACTCTAGATTAATTATCAAAATAAATTAATCTTCATTAGAGCCTAATATTACTTAGGTTTGCTTAATTGCGTATTAGGCTCATGGACACTTTAGGGGCAAAATGGTAATTTTGCACTAAATCTGCTGGACCTAATTGGCTCAACTAAACATCAAATATTACTCAAAAACATCATTCTAAACTTCCTGAAAATTCGGGCTAAACGGCACCTTTTACCCGTAAAGAACAGTAGGGGTATTTTGGTCATTTTGAAAAAGTTTAGAAAGAGATTTTCACCTCGAATATCAAACATAACAGTTATAACCCCTTCAAACATTGAGTTGACCCATTTAGAGATTGGTTCAATGCCTTTAATTATTAAAAATGACCTGGGGCATTTTGGTCATTTGTATTCAGAAGAAAAAAATGGAGGCATTACATAATTAGTGATAAATAAAATGAATAAATAATCAAAAGTAATTTTAAATTTATAGTTTATTTTTTAAAATATAAGTGTTTGAAAAAGGTTTAAATAGATAAATTATGTTACTTTAATTATATTCTCTTAATTATCAATTAATTAATTAATATATAATATTGATTAATTACTATATAATTTTTTATACCTATTGATAAACTAATAACGTGTGTATATATATATAGTAATATGATCCATTATATTTAAATTAATATATTCGTTAATTTATAATATTTATTATAAACTATAAATTCAACCTTGATATATTAAAATGAGGTAACTAACTCATTATATTCACTATAATTGTTTATTAGTTTTATCTTATAACTTTTTTACTATCTTTATTGTTATTTTTGTTTTAGCATTTTTTATTTTATCCTTTTTTAAGTATTATATTTATGGTCTCATGGTTAGAAGCCACTTTTATATAATAACATTTATAAAAATCAAAAGAGAATTTTAAAAATATTTACAAAGATAAAAATTAAATTTTTAATATTCATAAAAGCCAAATACATATTTTAAATATTTATATAGGGATAAATTCAAAATGACATAGAGACTAAGTAGTTTATGAAATTATAATTTCCTTATTTAACATAAAATTGAGCCTTATTTATCAAGCTAAGCGTTTTAAGTTTTTTCAAATTATTCTTAAAAAATGATAAATTCATGTGCTAAGGTTATTGAAAACTTTTTCATTTTTGAAACTTAATATATGAATAGAATTTATAAAAATTTTCTCATACATTTCCTAAACAATGAATTTATTGAAGATATAAAAGAAATTATTGAGTTAGTGAAATTGGTTAAGGAAATTCTTGTTATATTATTAGTGACAAATACAATGACATGCAACTTGTATGGAGCATGTTTGAGAACTTTAAGAAGATGAATTCTAATATGACGAAGAAGTATATTAAGGAATTAATGTAGGTTTTAAATTGTAATTTAAATTTTTTATCAATAATTTTAATATTATATTTCCAAATTTCAAAGACAAATATTACATTTTTAGAATAAGTTGAGAGTTTCATATTGTCATAAGAAAAACTTTTGTTTTTGTATATCTTTCTATCCCAACTTTTAATATGAAGTTGTCTAAAATGGATAAATATTAAAAGAAAATGAGTAATATGCATATTTATGTTTTAAATATCAAAATACTTTTTAAAATTTTTTTAAATTATTTTTATAAATTAGCAATACCATTACGGATTCAAATTCTGTGAGAAATAAGAATAGGGAGATAATGAGGATGAGGTTGGAAACATGACAAAATTCTAATAGGACATGTGCAAGAGGCATATTCTTCTCTCTCTTCTTCTCTCATGAATATCATTGTCATCATATTAATGGTATATAATATTATAAATATATTCACTTATTTTATTTCATTATTCATCAATTTTATTTCAAATATCAAAACGTGAAAATTTTCATAAAATATGTTTTTTATTGTTAGTTAAATGTATCTATTAAGATTTTCTCAACCTTATAAACATAATATTCAAAATAAGAGAAAAAATAGAATGACTCATTTCAAATCTATATTCATTTATATTTTATTCATTTATTTAATTATTTAATTTTAACTTAATTTTAAAAATAAGTTTATATACTTCAATTTTTTATAAGATGTATTTAAATGAATTATTATTTATTTCAATAATAATCAATAAACTTTTTTATTATTATTCTTGTATCATTGGATTAAGCAAAGTTAATATTTAGTAAAACAAGATTGCAAATAACGGGGCAGGTTAAGAAAATATAACCAGACATCTTATCAACTCATTAAACATAAAGAATCAATCAAGATAGGTTTCAGTTTCAACCCATCAAACATACATCAGATTTTCAATCCAATCAAGAATGATCTCCAACTCCAATACACCTTATATTTCCTTACATGATTCACCTTCAATAATCACCTTACTATATGTTTCTGAAAAGTTGCCTCATACAATAAGATGTTTACATGTAAGTATTAACTATAATTGATATCAATAGATTATAGGAGTGAAAAGATTATTCGCACCACCCTAATTAAGCAGCCAAATCTTGCTACCAATAACTGGGATATTATTAGAATGTTTAGTAATAATCTCTCATTTTAAAGTTTAAATAAAAATAATGTTTGCCTAAATTGAAAATTCTGCTAACTCTATATATTACAAGAGAATAAACAAACAAACAGATAGAAAAATTACTCTATTTTTTCTTCAAGTATTCGACAACTCAAATAGTATAGTATGATTCCTGATTTTGACCAAAAGAAGCTACCAGAAACATGGAAAAAAATATTAAAACAAGGAATGGTGCCGTGTAGGCGGCCACAATAGAAGAAGACACCTAGCTATAGCTTTCTAGTAGTTGACTTTTCTTGATCCGTAGCTCAAGCATTAACCTTGCTTATTATTTTGGATGAGAACCAATTAAAAAATTTTGAAAAATACACCTAAAAAATTCTGAGCCTCAACCCTAACCTCGTGTCATTGTTGCCATCACTGCCAACCTCCTTCGCCGCCGTCGCCGTTTTTAGCCTCGACGGCCTATCTCCCTCCCTTCAGCGACCCTCCCCTCTCATCCGCCATTAACATATTCCTTGTTATGCCCACACTCAAGCGCAACCTTTCCTCAAGGTAAATGAGCACGTTTTGCTAGAATCTCAAGCACTCTGTTCTATACTACAATAACGGGACCAGGTCCACGCATAAAGAGAAGGTGGTCTTCAATGGCTGCTTCAGTGGTAGTGGCTATTACTGTAATGCTCATGGCAAAGCAACGTAAAACATAGATAAAAAATGCTAATTTGACCATTGGTTTGGGTGTATCGTACAGACACCGTATAGCCCTGTAGCAAAGGGGTAAAGGATGCACACATGGGGAAATTAAAAGATGAACACTATAGTGGATCCCAATATTTTATTTTCCTCTCCATCTTCATTTGCATTTCGTGCACAGCACCTTCTCAATCCTCTTCACTTGACTCCCACATCCCTCTCCATTTTCTGTTTCCTTCCACTGAGAACAAAGCATTCCCTTGCCCCCAACCCTCTCAAACCCGCATGAAATCAAGACCAAATTATTTCCCTCCCTCCTCTTCCAACTCACTACCTTGGTCACAAGTCCCAATCAATGCCTTCGAACCAACTCCCACCTTATCTGAAGCTCACAAAGCCACTTTCCCTAAGCTCCTAAAGGTCACAACCCACTCTCGCCTCTCCCTCTTACCATTTCTTTGTCATTCTCGGTGCCCTCTCTCGATTTCTACTACATTACTGTCCTGGTTGCACCACTATCGACGCCACGTCTTTGCCCACCATGGATTGTGTTTGTTGTAACATCCCAAGCTTAATTATGGATTGACGGTCCTCACAAACCACATTGGGTCTTTTCAACGTGCTTTGTCCTCACTCACACGCTCCTGGAAAACATCCAAGGTCACGATACCAAAAATTACAAGTCAAGCATTCACTGGAGTTCTTTGTGATGGGTTCCGAAAAGAAAGATGCAAGATATTAATAATTATTAAAATAAAATTTTTTAGTTGAATTAGAAAGTTTTTAAATTTTGAATCAATTTTTTTCTACTTGTTCCTAGAGTAAAAAGAGTTCCATCTACACTTGAATAGCCTCCTTTAAAAGGGCTTCTCTTCCAATGAATGTCTTGGTAAAATATTATTCTTGGAATTGAGGTTTATTCATTTTTAAGTAAACATGTAACTCAACGAGAATTTCCTTTACATGCCAAATTTCTAATGAATCAAGATAACCGTTCGTTCTGGTATAAATAGTTATTATTTGTTCTTATCTTTCTTTTGCAGTCCATCAAAAGAACTTCAGCCAGGAAATTTTCCTAGGAAGCGTGCGAGTGAGGACAAACACGCTGAAAAGACCCATGTTGGTTTGTGGGGACGTCATCAATCCATAAAGCGGAGGGGTACAAATGATCTCAAGCTTGCACCTTTCCGGTACGGTGTGGTTTACGGTGTGGTTCGGGGACGAACCAAGCGAAGTTGGTGGGCATGTAGCTTGGATGGAGGGGGATGATCGCTGGTGCAAGAAGGCACGGACAAGGAGCGGCTCCTCCAAAGTGGAGGGGTACATGAATGATTACACACTCGAATGGAGGATCCTGAGTCCTGTATGGGTATTGGACTATACATTAAGGAATTATATGAATTGATTGATACTACCTATGCCACAAAGATGCATCTTTCTTTTCGGTAGCCCATCACGAAAGAACTCCATTAAGCGTGCTTGACTTGGGGTAATTTTATGATGGGTGACCTCCTGGAAAGTTTCCAGGATGAGTGTGAGTGAGGACAAAGCATGCTGAAAAGACTCGTGTTGGTTTGTGGACGTGTCAATCCATAAAGCGAGGGGATGTTATAATTGGTACTACCTATGCCACAAAAATGCATCTTTCTTCGGTAGCCCATCACGAAAGAACTCCACAATTAAGCGTGTTGACTTGGGGTAATTTTGGGATAGTTGACCTCCTGGAAATTTTTAATGTCAGTGAGGGACAAAGTACGCTGAAAAGACGTGTTGGTTTGTGGGACGCCGGTCCATAAGCGGCGGGATGTTACAAATGGTATTAGAGCCTCCACCTTCCTATACGGTGTGGTTCGGGACGAACCAAGCGGAAGCTGGTGGGCATGTAACACCCGACGAGGCGGGGAGTAAGGTGTCCAAGGAGCACACAGGAGCGGCCCTCCTGAGCGAGGGGTACATGAATGAATCGATTACACACCCGAATGAGAGGGATCCTAAGTTCGTATAGGTATGGGACTATATAGTTAAGGAGGGCTTATATGAATTGATTGGTACTACCTATGCCACAAAGATGCATCTTTCTTTCGGTAGCCCATCACGAAAGAACTTCATAGTTAAGCATGCTTGACTTGGGGTAATTTTATGATGGGTGACCTCCTGGAAAGTTTCCTAGGAAAAGTGTGAGTGAAGACAAAGCACGTTGAAAAGACAGTGTTAGTTTGTGGGACAGTCAATCCATAAAGGAGGAGGGGATGTTACAATTGGTACTACCATGCCACAAAGATGCATCTTTCTTCGATAGCCCATCATGAAAGAACTCCACAATTAAGCGTGTTGACTGGGGTAATTTTGGGATGGGTGACCTCCTGGAAAGTTTTCCAGGGAATGTGTGATGAGGACAAAGTACGTTGAAAGACCGTTGGTTTGTGGGAAGTTGTAATGCAGAATTTTCTGTCTCAGTACAAATGACCAAAATGCCTTGAGGTCATTTTTACCTGAATTCAGGGTAGTGAACAGGCAGTCCTCGAATAGGTCAACTTAGTGTTTGAAGGGGATTATGATTGTAGTGTTTGATATTCTGAGGTGAAATGATTTTTTCAAACTTTTATTTCAAATGACCAAAATACCCTATAGCGTTTTACATGGGTTAAGGCGCGTTTAGCCTGGAATCTTTCAGGAGTTCAGAATTATGTTTATGAGTGGATTATGATAGTTAGTTTGGCTGGGAGGTCCCAAGCAATTTTAGTGTAAAATTCCGTTTTGCCCCTAAAACATTGTACAATGAGCCTAATAATACAATTAACCAAACCTAAACAATATTAGACTCTAATCGAAGATTAGTTAATTTTGATAATTAATCTAGAGTCAAAATAATTTATTAAGGTTAATTAGAATTTAAGATTGCTTAGTTAGACTCTAATTTCATTCTTAGATTCAAGATTCCTAGTCATGGAATCTTGAATAGTAAATCTCTCTCAAATTCCTTAAATCAAGGAATTGTGTCTATGATTTAATTTGACTTGAAAAGAGTTTTTAATTCTTTAATCTAGCAAGACCACTCCTTAAATCAAGTCTTGACAACCTTAATTGACCATTACCTTACCTAAACACCTTCTTACAAACTCCTAATCAAAACCTTAATAAAAAATACACCTAAACACATCATTAAACCACAATTAGATGAACAATTTCTTCTCCCCCTTACTGCACATCGAACACATACCTCCCATTTGTGTCACATGTTGTTTAATTTGCACTCAAAGAACCATGCCTAGGCTATACTTGAGCCATACCTCACCAAGCCTTACCCATACTCACAACCATACTAATCAAGAGATATTTTCTTCCTTCCTTTTCCTCTAAAGGCCGTCGGCCTTCCTCCCTCAAAGGCTATTCATTTCTCTATAAATATGCAAGCTTGAAAGCTCTTTGAATCCTTTACACACCTTGCAAACTTTGAGCTTTCTTCCTCAAAGATCAAAGAAGCCCTTTTCCTTCTTCATTCTCCTAAAGCAACCTCTCTTTTTCTCTTTTCTCTCTCTTGGTTGAATCATCATCACCATCAAAGAGAGGATTTTGTCTTCTCACTTCATAAAAAACCCAAGCTTTCTTTCATCTCATCCAAGACTTCACTTTGTAGGGGTTTGTTTTTAAAGTTTTGTTTACTTTCTTCAAGAAAATTTTAGTTTTCTCTTGGTTTTCAAAACTCTTTCTATTCTCCTTTCATTTCGGCCTTAGAGCCTTGTAATGATGAGGTTTCAAGATAATGGTCTTGTGGATGCCATGTGAGAAAGCTCTAAAGTGTGAAAACTTGGTCTTGGACCATACATGATTTTGGTTTCCTTTTCTTTTCCTTACTCAAGATTTCGGTTCTCATTTCCTTTCTTCCTCAATGGTTTTGATTTTCATTCCTTTATTTGTGCAAAGTTTGATAAAAATGCTAAGTAGCTCACTTAAGGTTTAGTTTAGAAACTTAATCACATGTTTTCAAAGAGCTCTAAGCTTACCCTTGCCAACCTTAAAGTTAGTCAACCATTCTAAAGTTTACTCTAGATTGAAGCTCATGAGTAATAAAATGAAGAATATGAGTAGTTCTTTTTATGTTTGCTTTGATAAGTGTTGATGTTTATCTTTTAGTCCATTTTCTTGAGCTTGATGATGATGTTCAAACCATAAGACTTCTTTGAAGACTTGGTGCTAAAAACTCTAAAGCTCACTTTATATTATTAGATACATGTTGGGTTAAGGCTATTGATGTTCCTCTAAAGTCTTGCATGAGCTCTAGTTAAGATAAAATAAGCTTGCATTCATGTTTAAGTTTATGTCTTGCATATCATGTTTACTTTTGATGCCATCACTAAGCTCTCAAGAATAAATAAATAAACTTGCATTTTCATGTTTAAATTTCCAAGCTTGCACTTCATGTTTATATTTCAAGTTATCACTTAATCTTTAAAGATAATAATGAGGTTGCATCTCATATTTATTTTATGCTCTCACTTTATTTTATAATGAAGAATAAAATAAAGTGCATAACATGTTTATGTTTATGTCATCACTTAAATATTCTAAAGCTCAAAGACTTGCCCAAGTATCACAAGTAAAGTCTTAGAAATGGAAGCATTCCTTGAAAACTATTTTGGCCTTGTGGTGATGATGATGGACTTAGAATAGTTGCATCTAATCACAAATGTCAATAGCCTATGTCTTGGAATTTTCCTAGGCATAGGTGAATTTAGAGAATATTATGAATATGATTTTATGTTTTAAATCTACCCTATGGGCAAAATGATTTAGCTACTGCCCTTACTTATATTTACATGATTTTAATGAGATAAATTAATTTCAAAAGAGTTTTGAGTTCTAAAATTATTCCAAGAGAAAACTAGCAACTTATATGTGCTTAAATCATGAATTCATGTGATTATATGAGATATACAATTTGGTTTCTGTCTTGTTGGTTTGGCCACTATATTGATGCTGTTTTATGGAGTTAAAATGTGTAAAATTATGTTTGAATGAGGCAAGGACCGATTTAGGAATGTTAGGAAAGAACAAGCAATTAAAAAGGACTTGAAATGAGGATTCTAGAACACTTAACACAAGAATTATAAATTCTGTTTCAGCATATTTGAACTTAGGGAAAATGGTTTATAATTAGTGGATATGTAAAGGAATCTCTAATAATTGGTTTATGAATTGAATATAGAGCCTTAGGTGAAGACGGAACTTAGAAATGGTCAAAGACGTAGATTCTAGAACCCGTAATTGAATAATAACTATCATAACCAATTCTGAATGCTGTTTGGAGGTGTTAGTAAGCATAAAAATTAGAGAGAATTACAAGTAATGATCCTTTAGGTGCATCGAAGATCTGTTGTGGGTGTTAGAATAATTAGAATATAAGTTTAAGACCCGTAAGGGTCAAAGCATAAGATACTATAATAGGGAAGATGATGAGAGTAAGTGAGTGAACACATAGTTATGATATATGAGAGTATATGAAAGTATTAATGGCATGTGTACGAGAATATGTGAATTGATGACATAATTGTTATGATAATGTGGTATGTTATCATTGAGATGCAAAAGGATATGAGATATTGATGGGTGACCATGTTTATATGATTCTAAAGACTTGCTTAGTTGAGATATTGAATGAGGAAGCATGTGTTAAATGAGTTATGTGGCATGATTCAAATTTGAGGAAATTCGGTGTACAATCGTTGTGCCGTTGAATTTTGTCAAATTTGAAAACTTAAAGAAGTTTTTGAAAGTAAGATTTTAAAAGTGACATGCCGAGATGCATTTCTCCTACTATGGTGAGAGAAAGTAAACCTGGGGGCTATGGACGTCGAGCCATACCAAAGCGGACAAAGTCATTGGTTTTAACCAGTTGATGCGTTTCGTAGACCGAGATGTACTTCTCTTGCTATGGTGAGGAGAAGGTAAAACCATGAGGGCATTGTCAGTAGTTTGCCAAAGCGGACAAAGTCATTGGTCTTAACAAGTTATGCGTTTCGAAGAAGGAAAAAGTCCCATGATGGGTGATCCTTAGGCCCCTACCGTACTCTGGAGTCGGGATTTTTGTGATTATATTACGCTTATCAAGAGGACAAGTAAGAACTAGTGACGACTAATTGAGGTATGAGCTCATAGCCTAGTTTAGGGTGGCGATGATTCTAGGTTTGATACCTTTATATGACAAGTTTGAGAAAAGAGAAAAGGATGTGAAGTGCCATGCTTACAAAACGAGAAAGGTTTTCATGAGAAGTTACATGCCACTTATATGATAATGAATTGTTGATGTCATGATTTATTGGTTTTACTTGCATAAGATATTGCCATGCATTCATACTTTGCTATGCTACTTTTATGTATTAAGATTCATTATAAAAGAAAACACGGACTTTGGATAATTACTTTTATAAAACCTCATAATAAACTTTTGCATGTTAAACCTTTTCATAATAAACCCAAGGTTCCTGGGGTCGTAATGATGACATTAGGGTAGGAGGATTCCTTGAAGATTCTTTAGTAAGATTCTCACCCCCTCTATTTGTCTCTTCCGTTACGTCTTCAGACTCGATGGCGACGTTCGTGGTCTTCATTGACACGCCGTCTGGGAGGTGCACTTTGACCTGGATCATCAATCATATCATTTTGAGGGTCGTTGTGCTGTCGCATTTTTGCATGCATGGGACGCCCATTTGTGTATCTAGTTTCCAGCTTTTGTTTTACTCTTACCTCATCGTATGGCGATGACATGATCTTCAGAGGACTCGACTCACGATGAGTAGCTCGCGCCCTATCCATCATCCTCCGCTGAGCCTACCCGGAGTATGTTCCACCTCATACGGCATCCGGGATCGACTTGTCTAGGACTTTCCTCCTATGTCTACTGAGAGGTCCTCTTTCAGTCCCGTGGACATGGGTGGGCGGTGAGGATATTGTCACCAGCCAAGGCTTGCGAGGTGAGTGCAGGAGCCAGGAGGCGCTCACGGAGGAGGCCATGTTGTTCCCCCACTCCGCATGCCCACGCCCCTCTTCATTGGGCCACGACGAGGAGCTTGAGCAGTTCATGGGACACGGTCCCCATCACTAGAGGACTAGCATCATTAGTAGGTTTAGAGGGGGTAGCTATAGCTGGGTTTGATCTTTTAGGGCTTCCCTGTACTTGCTGTTTATGTTCTGTTTATGTGTTTTCCTTTTCTATGTATCGTAAGCTTTGCCCATTCTATATGGGTATGAATTTATTTAGTTTTTCAGTTAATGTATCCAGATCATGTACTCAGCTATGTTATTTAATATTATGACATTTGCTCCTATGGATGAATGTGTTCTTTATTGCTCTTAATTTGTATGATTATGTTTTTTGCTGTTTATACGATTTGCTTTATGGTAGTACGCATGGCTCTAGTTTTGATTTAGGTTTTTCAAAAAGAAAAAATTTACCTATATTTTCCGCTAAGTATTTTGGATAAAAGGAATTTAAAAGAGTAATAACTAATAATTAATCTTAATACGTCCTAGGCGTGTTGGGTTAAATATTAGGGTGTTACACGCGTCAATCTATAAAGCGCAACGAATGTTACATTTGTCTTGGGTGGTCTTCTGGCATTTTTGTTTTTGCCGCTCACTCTTTTCATCACCATTCCGAACCGATTTGGTTTATCAGGATACAAGAGGTTCGTGCGTTAGGGCCTTTTAATTTCATTTTTCATGATCATATCCTTTGGAAGGTACTCATATACTTTGTTCTTGCTCCTATTTTGCAAGTTTGGATTTTTTTAAGTAAAGTAGAATTTTCTTTGACATGCTGTTTCAAAGGGTTGCAAATTTCTATCCTATATTATGTACTGCATCTTGTTGTATTTGGTTTGAACTTTGGTGCTGTTGTTATGGTTGGATTTTAGTTAAATCGTAGGCCTATTTTAGCATGTTAAACTCTGTGTAGTTGTATTTGTCACTGCAATGTTAGTTGTGCTCTTGACTTTTATTTTCATTGATGGTGTTGTTGATGTGGTTGAGAGATGATTTATCCTTGTGAGTGAAATGCTTGGGTAGAGGATTAGCCTATGTTGCCATGTTGAATTTGTAACTACATGCTTCTTGCAATTTTTTTGTGAATTTGTGACATATGGTTGGAGTTAAGTATTACTGTGCATAAAGTATATTTTAATTTGGTTGCAAATTCATTTGCAAAAGATTCTAGAGTTCTTTATCTTTTTGCTTTTGACTTGGGTAGCCACTTTGAAATTTATATACCACTTATAGTCAGATTCAATGTAAATTTTTTTTGTATCCGCTGATGTTGTGTTTATAGGTCACATGATTAACTTGTCTTTACATTCCTACATAGCAAATGGCACGAGGAAAAGGACGTCCTGGGCGTTCTACATGGTATGTCATTCCATGGTACCCAATATTTCATGTATTAGAAGTGGTAGTAGAGTTTAGAAATTAGAAGATACTAACAACTTTTTATAGCTATGTATTGTCACCATGTATTGACACGTTGGCTATGTCTTAAATTGATAGTTGCACTTGTAGTTGAAGAGTCTACAAGCTAAGATAGACAAGGAGTTTAATTTTGATAGCAGCACGTTGTTTCTCATCATGCTTGATTTTGAAAGCTAATTTATTTGATTTCATGGACATTTTATTCATTTTTAGGTGCTGTTTTTTTACTTGTTATTAGCATTAGTATTTAGTGCTTGTTGGTAGGATTGATTTTGATATGTATCTATCCTTATGCTTCTTTTATTTGGTTCATGTCAACAAAAGGAAATATTGATTGGAGCTTGTACTTTCTTAACAAAATCTACAATGTATTTTGTTATAGAGAATTTTGTTCCCTACAACATAAATGGAATCAAAATTTTATAGAAGCGTAAGACTTAACATGTTTGTACATTTCAAAGTTGAAACTACCTTGTAGGTCATTCAGGAACATCTTGTTAAGGTAGTTACTCACATTGTTTATTTAGCAAAAAAAATCATTAGTATTGTGCTTGAGGTTACCTTTCAAAGCCAGAAGGTCTGCCATCAAGAAGCATTGAAATCATTAGACATTGAGCCAAACAATGTGCCAAGTTTGATATCCAGCATGTGTACCCACGCATCTTGGTGGCCAATCATCTTCAATTGTCAGAAGCCTTTTCATTGATGCACTAAGGCTTCAGAACAAACCCATATAAGCTAGGTGTAACACCCTTCTAATTTCCATATTTTACTTGAGTGTTAACATAGTAATTAGCATAGTATTACTTACGTTCTTAATTTATACTAGGCGAAATATAGTGAAATAAAGCAAGTTAGGCGTGCATATTGCAAAGATCATATTTACATATATGAACATAATCTCTAAGTGTACAATAGATGCATCATAATAGCAAACAAGCTAGTTTACTCCTAAGCTCACCAACTTGTATCAAAAGGACTAGCCATCGCCTAAAACCTAGTCTGCTCAGTATTTAGTCTAAAAAAATCACATATAGATACAAATGAACTGAAGGCACCTAGAAGTACATCAGTCGGTGGTGTAGTCCTAACGCTACATTACTACAATGTACAAGCCAAGAGTCCTTGGAAACCTCGCATCCTCCAACAGGAAGCCATTGGCCATCGGTATGATAGCCTCGTCTCTTAGGAGTTCGACCCTTGGTGGGTCCGAGTCTAAGAATGATGATGATGGCAGGTGCATCTCCTGGAGGGGGTGTTGGGGAGCGATTAAAACCTCCAATATCTCTGGGTGTACCATATGAAGGTGTACACTGTCGTAGGAAGAAGGCGGAACTCCTCAGTAAAAATGGATGACTGAAGGAATGGCCAAAAAGTATGTACACATGAACTGTGAGTGTCCTACAACATATAGGGAGTCCATGGGTCTTAATGCCACACCCACTTGGCGAGTCAAGGAAGAATACTATTGATGGCATCTGCGAATTTGAGCCATACAAGTACATGCAACTTAGGGTGAGAATACTATACAATTCTCAGGAGGGTAATCCCTCAAATATGATCCAAAATTGATAATAAATTCATTCACATAAGAATATTCGTCAGAAATTATAGGCATCAATACTAAAGTATGTACAACATATGAAATCAGAATGTAACCATAGTAGTAATTTATGCATTGCTATTTGGAACCATAGAATCCCATTTCGTGCATTTTCTCTTTTTATTAACATAGGGAAGGCTTAATAGCACATCAAGAAGTGTATTAATGGACAATTCCACAAAGGATAATAGACTGCTAGGACATGAGCTCATTCCTATTTGTAATCATTGGACTTCATTTTTTTCTATTTCAAATCCCACACAGTCTTATTCCTAGCCATACGTCTACGAACTCATAAAGTTTCTAGGGAAGTCCTTATTCTTGCCTTCCTCCTTTCACCTATATAAGCCCTATCTCTATTTTCCCATATGTTAAAACATGCACAGTGAAATTTATACTTTTTTTTACATATAATTGCATTATGTACCTTTCCTTTTTCTCAAATGTATGCATAAGCCATATGTAGGCATTCATTCACAATGAAATTCTCATTCTTTCATCATCAATTAATCTTTAAAGTCCATAGCATGTATTCATTCACATACTAATTGAGTTACAAGTCATTATATCAATAAATCAATACTTGGAATCAATTTCAGCATGTTGGCAGAATTTATACTTAGATAGCAAGATTTATTTTCCCTGCTAAATGGTCGATTCAAGAGTCACAAAAATTCTCTATGCCACTTCAATGTGTCTAAGAGGCCTTATAAAAATTTCAACACAAATGGAGTTCTCAACCCCACAACTAAATTGTACAAATTTAGTGGTTATGGACCACATATTTAGCTAGGCCAGGGTTCTCAAAATTTTTAACCCTAGCAAATGATTGAACTAACTCACAATAAAATTTATAGTAATTCCATGTGTTATCCACTTCCTATAAAAATTTCAAAGGTTAAATCAATCATTTGCTATGGTAATAAAATTGGATAATCTTATTGCTTCAGTTTCAACAATCAATGCAGCATTAAGTCCATTTGTGTTTGATTTTATTAAGGCAGTAAACCTTAAAACCAAGCTCAAGAAAATTCATGTAGGTAGTTTAAGTTGTTAGCTTCCACATATATTTTTTTTAGTTCATAAACATGACCACAAATAGGTCTAAAAATTCACAAGCATCTCCTTTATAGCCAAACCAGGAAATCCGCAGCCTAGTCAAAACTTCTTTTGATAAAAACCATTTTCTAACACCATCCAAACACACCACCAAAATTAATACATCAATATCAACATAATATCAACTAATATAATTAGAAATTTTGGGCCTAGCTCAATCAAAACACATCAGAATAAATTTGGAAGGAAAGCAAAGAAATCCCTACTTAGTGACCTAATGAATCCTTGGTCTCAAGGTGCTCCAAGATGGTTTTCTTCACTCAAAAGCTCCCCAAATCAACTTCAACCCCTTCCTAACTCAGTGAGAGTGAGGTAGCAAGGTTAGGTTTGGTGAGAATGGAGATTTCAATCGGTTAGATTTGTAGGGATTAAGGTGTAGAACAAGTTTAGTGAAGGAATCTTTGAGTTTATCAACTCTAGGTTTGTGTTTTTGGGATTAGAACTCAAGATGAAGCTTTTGAAGATGACAATGGTGGCTGCTCTTCTTTCCTCTTGCCGAAATTTGTATGGCTTGGTGGAGAAGATATGAGCTTGTATGTGTCTTGTATTTAATGCATGAATATCATATTATATAACTAGATAATTCTTAACCTAAGAAAGTAAAATGGATGGCTAGGATTTAATGTTGGATTCCAAGATTAAATCTTGGCCTTCACATGTCCTAAATGGATAAACATTATCCATTTGTGGTGATTAAATTGCCTTTTGGTGTTAGAAACCACACATCAAAATTTCACCGAACGGGTAAACGCTTGCTCGATTAACCGATATTACCCGAAAATTAATTCTAAGTATAAAACTTTCATTCCCACTTATTTTTAACCTTATTCCTATGTTTTCGTAATTTCGGACACCTCGGGTTCTAATCTAAGGTTTTGGCTGTCTCGGCAACCTACGGGCTCGCAAAATACTATTCACATTTTTTTGTTCGATCATAGAGTCGTTCTCATCATTACTACATCTCAGAATCTTAATATTCTCATTAAATAAACCTCAATTAATTTCTAAAGAAAATTAGGGTGTTACATTACCACCCACCTTAATAGAAATTTTGTCCTCAAAATTTCATACCTGGAAACAATTTCGAATGGTCTTTCTTCATGTTGGACTCCAATTTGCATGTGTACTCTTCTCCTGGCCCACCCAAGCCACTTTTATTAGTTTCACAGATTTATTTCTAGTTTCCTGACTTCTCTATCCACGATCTGAACAGAGGGGCTTGAAATGTCAAGTCATCCGTAACTGTTAGATTGGTTCAATGATATGGTTTGGATCTGATGATACATTCTAGTTGAGATACATGGAAGACATCACGAAGGTTGGACAAATGCGGAGGTAAAGCTATCTGATAAGCGCTGACCCAATCCATCAAAGGATTTGAAAAGGCCTATGAACCTGGGTGATAACTTTTTAATTCTTAGGGCTCTACCTACTCCCATAGTGGGTATAACCTTCAGGAATACATGTTCTTCCTCTTGAAACTCTAAGGGTTTCCTTCTAACATTAGCATAGCTTTCTTGACGTTCTATACAGTGAGGATTTTTCTCCTAATTTTTGGATTTGCTCGATCGTTTGATTAACAAGATCGAGTCCTAGTAACCTTGTTTCCCCCAAATCGTACCAACACTGGAGATTGACATTTCCTACCATATAAAGCTTCATACAGGGCCATGCCAATACTAGCTTGATGACTATTATTATAAGCAAACTTAACCAATGGAAGCAGTTTATCCCAACTTCCCTTTTGCTCGATCACGCATGACCTTAGCATATCTTCCAGGGTCTGTATGGTGCGTTCGGTTTGTCGTCGTTAGGGTGATATGCAGTACTCAAACAAAGTTTGGTTCCAAAGGCTCTTTGGAAAGCTCCCAGAATCTTAAGTAAACCTTGGGTCTTGGTAAAAAACTATTGAAGAGAACACCATGTAGCCTCACTATTTCTTGGATGTACAAAGAAGCTAACTTATCTAAAGGATAACTAGCTTTTATGGGTAAGAAATGAGCGGACTTGATCAATCTATCCACTATAACCCATATAGCGTCATGACTGATGACGTCCTTGGCAAACCCATTACAAAGTCCATGGAGATACTTTCCCACTTCTATTCTGGGATTTCTAAGGGGTGCAAGGTGCCAGTCGATTTTTGGTGTTCTATTTTAACTTTTTGGCAAGTTAGACACTTCTGACAAATTTCGCTATGTTTTTCTTCATCCCAGGCCACCAAAACATCCTCTTAAGATCTGTATGCATTTTACTAGTCCCAGGGTGCATGGTGAATTCGCTCTTGTGAGCCTCTTTTAAGATCCCATTTCTAAGATTACCACTCGCAGGTACCCATACCCTCTCCTTATACCTCCATATACCTCATGGTCTTGAGTAAATTCTAGCAACTTCTTTGTATGAACTGATTTTAGAATCTCTTGAAGCTTTTGATCTTTGTGTTGTGCGGACAAAATTCGTTCCTTGAACTCACTCGTTACTCTACTGACCTAACCTCACACCTTCAGGGTTCACAGACATTCCCATGCTAAGCCTCTTAAAGCTCTCCACTAGCTCCGTTTCCTTAATCATCAGGCATGCTATACTTAGGGATTTCCTGCTCAAGGCATCCGCCACAACATTTGCTTTGCCTGGATGGTAGTTTAGACTGAATTCATAATCCTTGAGGAATTGCATCCATCTTCTTTGCCTCATATTCAGCTCTTTTTGATCAAAAAGATATTTTAAGCTTTTGTGATAGAAAAGACATTGAACTATATACTATAGAGATGGTGTCACTAACTCTTCAAGCAAAAACCATGGCTGGAGTTCGAGATCATGAGTTGGATAATTTACTTTGTGGGGTTTCAACTGCGAGAAACATAGGCAACCATGTTTTGATTTTACATCAACACACATCCTAAACCTTTACTAGAAGCATCACAATAGACTTCAAAGGGTTCATGAGTTAAGGTAGTACTAATCCTGTGCCATAGTCAACTTCTGTTTCAACTCCTGGAAACTAGTTTCACACTTCGGCGTCCACTTAAATTGAGCATTTTTTTGGTTAACTTAGTCAAAGGTAATGCTATTTGAGAAAAACCCATGATAAACCATCGATAGTATCCAGCTAACCCAGGAAACTCGGATTTCCTGTTACCATAGTAGGTTGTTCCCAATGAAGTTCCTGAACTACATTACTGGGATCTACGGAGATTCCTCCTCGTGAGACCACATGGCCTAGAAATCTAACCTCTTCCATCTATAACTCACATTTTGACAACTTAGCATACAACTTCCTCTCCTTTAGGATTTGTAACACAACCCTAAGATGTTCTGCATGTTCTTCTTCGGTCCTTGAATAGATAAGTATATCGTCTATAAAAATGACTACAAATTTATCCAAGTAAGGGTGGAAGATTCGATTCATATAATCCATAAATACCAGGAGAGCATTGGTCAATGCAAAAGACATCACCCTATACTCATAATGTCCATATCGAGTTCTAAAAGCAGTTTGGGGATGTCTTCATCCCAAACTCGAATATGATGATATCCTAATCTAAGGTCAATCTTTGATAATATAATTGCACCTCGTAATTGATTCATGAGGTCGTCAATTCTTGGAAGAGGGTACTTGTTCTTGATTGCCACTTTATTCAATTGCCTATAGTCCACATAGAGCCTCATACCCCCTATCCTTTTTCTTTACCAGGAAGAACAGGGGCTCCCTATGGAGAGGCACTTGGTCTAATGAAATGTTTCCCTAACAATTCTTTAATTTGTGAATTTAATTCCTTCAGCTCTAAGGGTGACATCCTAAGGAGCAATTGAGATAGGATCCATTCCTGGAACCAAGTCAATGGAGAATTCAATCTCCTCTTAGAAGGAAACTCTGAATATCCTCTGGAATACATCTGATACTCCCCACCATTGGAATCTTACTCAATTTGGTTACTTTCAGTTTCACTAGTCGGGAGGAGAACATATTCGCGGTCCACCTTACTAGGTTTAGGTGTCACTAGGTTTAAGAAAAAAGAAAAGGAACCAGAGGATAGAAGGCGGCATGAGAAGAAACACCAAGTTCTATTTGGACAATGTAAAAGAACATAGTTGGGTACCAACCAATCCATGCCTAAGATTATTTCTAAACCAAATAAAGGGAGACAAACTAAGTTGGCAGGAAATTCTCTAGTGTCTATGAAAAGATGAAGGTTCATGCATGCATAACAAGTCCTAATAGGACCAGCGTGGAAGTGGATATAAGAAGATCATAAGGTAACTCAGACACAAATAATTCTAACTTTTGTCACAGTCATGAGATATAAAAGAATGAGTGGCACGAATCATCAGGACATCTAAGGTATTACCATTTATTTCACACTTACCTCGTAAGAATCGGAGATTGAGAATATTCCTTAGCACTTACAGGAAAAATGCGCCCTTGTTGTTATGGCCTGGGGATGGCTGCTAAACTTTCTTGTTAGGTATTCAAAATCTTGTGTCCGATTTCCACAACTGAAGCAAATGATTTGTGTTGTCCAGCAAGGCCTATTTCTGATATTTTCCACGTTTAAGGCACTTTCGTCTTATTTATGGTCTTGGGGATTGAAGTTGCTTCCTCTTTGTTGTTGTTGTTATTAGGTGGAAATCTTCCCTCCTGGTTTACAAGCTTGAAACGGGGCCTGGGTGCTAATCATCTCCTGGCATTATTTTGCACATACTTGAGACTTGCAAGCTTCTTGTTAGACTCCTCACACGACATTTATTTACCAAGGTAGGACGTCTCTAATCTAAGAGAGTTACAGTTCTTATATCTTCATGTAGACCCCCCATATTTCATGCACTTCCAGGCTTCATCTGGGTCACATTGGTAAATCGTAGAAAACTTGCAAAGCTCTTCAAATTTGGTAGTATGCTCTGCTACACTTATAGGTCCTTGTTTACAAGCCATGAACTCTAACTCGTTCGCATTCCTCAGCAGAGGGAAGTACTTATGGTAGAAAGCCTCTTTGAAGATATCCCAGGTAATTTCAGTCTAGGAAGCTTCAAATAATCCCCTGGTGCCAACCCAGAAATTCCGCACATGTTTCTAGCATGTAGGTGGCAAAAGTCACCTTTTGAACCTCTATACAAGGGAGAACTGAGAAAATCTTCTCCATGGCCTTAATCCATTCTTCTGCCTAGGATTGAAGGCTCCTAAAATGGTGGGGGTTCGCTTTCCTAAACTCAGCAAACTTTTGATATTCCTTATTCACTTCATTTCCCTTTGAGTTACCAATTCTGCTCCTCATGGTGGTTCAATCTTTCCATCATTCGGTTAGCAACAACGCTTGTTCTCTCATTGCCGCCCTATCTCACAAAAAGTATTCATCATATCGGCTTCATTTCTCGCTCTACTACTCCTTTCTGATTTGAAGTCATTGGTTCCTATCACACCAAACAAAATATTGAGTTGATCAGGCTCAATACTAGGCTAAGTGGCGGTAACCCACAACATTTCTAACTGCAGTCACACACACACACACACACACACACACACATATATATATGTGTGTGCATCATAATGCATGACACTTACTACAAAAGCATAGTCGGTCCAATCCTCAGGCTTATAGGATAACGTGGCTTTGATACCATAATGTAACACCCTTCTAATTACCATATTTTACTCGAGTGTTAACATAGTAATTAGTAGAGATATTTACGTTCTTAATTTATACTAGGCAAAATATAGTGAACTAAACCAAGTTAGGCGTGCATATTGCAAAGCTTGTATTTAAATATATGAACATAATCTCTAGGTGTACAATAAATGCATCATAATAGCAAACAAGCTAGTTTACTCCTAAGCTAGCTAGGGGCTCCATGTCAAAAGGACTAGCCATCGCCTAAAACCTAGTCTACCCAAGTATCTGATTCGACAAAATCACATATAGATACAAATGAACCTGAAGGCATCAAGAAGTACATCGGTTCGCAGGCTGGCAAGCCCTAACGCTACACTACTACTATGTACAAGCCAAGAGTCCCTGGAAACCTTGCGTCTTCCTCCAGGAAGCCATTGGCCATTGGTATGATAGCTTCGCCTTCGTCGGGGCGTTCGGACCCTTGGGTGGGTCCGAGTCTGAGGATGATGATGATGGGCGGGTGCATCCTGAGAGGGTGCCTGGTGGATGATCGGAACCTCAAATACCCTGGTGTACCATATGAAAGGGGTACACCATCTTAGGGAGAAGCAGGGTTGAACTCCTCAGTAAAAATGGATACACTGAAGGAACGGCCAAAAAGTACGTACACACGGAACTATGAGTGACCTACAGGATAGAGAGTCCATGGCTGGGTCGTAATGCCATACCCACTGTGGCGAGTCAAGGAAGAATACTATTAATGGCATCTGCTAAATTTGAGCCATATAAGGACATGCAACTGAGGGGTGAGAATACTATACAATTCTCAGGAGGGTAATCCCTCAAATGATACAGAAAATCAATAATAAATTCATTCACATAAGAATATTCATCCAGAAATTATAGGCATCAATACTAAAGTATGTACAGCATATGAAATTAGAATGTAACCATAGGTAATAATTTATGCATTGCTATTTGGAACCATAGAATCCCATTTCGTGCATTTTCTCTTTTTATTAACATAGGGAAGGCTTAATAGCACATCAAGAAGTGTCTGAATGGACAATTTCACAAAGGATAATAGACTGCTAGGACATGAACTATTCTATTCGTGATCCTTGGACTTCAATTTTTTCCATTTTCGAATCCCACAAAGTTCTATTCCTAGCCATACATCTACCGACTCATAAAGTTTCTAGGGAAGTCCTTATTCTTGCCTTCCCCCTTTCATCTATACAAGCCTTGCCTCTATTTTCCCTATATGTTAAAATATGCACCAGTGAAATTTATACATTCTTTTTCCACATATAATTGCATTATGTACCTTTCCTTTTCTCAAATGCATGCATAAGCCATATGTAGGCATTCATTCACAATGAAATTCTCATTCTTTCATCATCATTCAATCTTTAAAGTCCATAGCATGCATTCATTCACATACTAATTGAGTTACAAGTCATTATATCACTAAATCAATACTTGGAATCAATTTCAGCATGTTGGCAGAATTTATACTTAGGTAGCAAGATTTATTTTCCCTACTAAATGGTCGATTCAAGGGCCACAAAAATTTTCCATGCCACTTTAATGTGTCTAAGAGGCCCTGGAAAATTTCAACACAAATGGAGCTTTCTAACCTCATAACTAAATTGTACAAATTTAGTGGTCGGGACCACCTGATTCCTGCTAGGCCAGGGTTCTCAAAATTTTTAACCCTAGCAAATGATTGAACCTCATCATGTTCATATCGATCTATTATGCACCTTTGCATCTAGCATTGGGTAGACCTCATATAATAACTGTCATAGCTCTACCCTATCTTTTATTTCATTTCTTCGACAATAATAAAAAAAAACTTTTTGAATTATGGGTACAAGAATAAAAATTCAATACGTAATTTTACATCTAGGATTAACATACAACATATATCACCTCCAAGGTCAAGAGTAAATCGCTTATTATTTAGATTTTATATTTCGATTCAAAATAAGAGATTTAAAATTTGAAAAAAAAAAAACAAGGATTAGGTTGTGCCATACATCTGAATAAGCCCATTTACTTCGAAATTTACACAAAAATGGAATTGTGATACCTGGATCTTGGGTAGAGACAGGAGATATTTTAGTGGGTAAACTAATGCCTCAAATGGTGCAAGAATCATCGTATGCCCGGAAGATAGATTATTACGAGCTATACTTGGAATTCAGGTATCCTCCTCAAAGGAAACTTGTCTAAAACTACCTACGAGGTAGGGGTCGAGTTATTGATGTGAGATGGATCCAAAAAAAGAGGGCTTGAATTATAATCCGGAAACTATTCGTATATATATTTTACAAAAACGTGAAATTAAAGTAGGTGATAAAGTGGCCGGGAGACATGGAAATAAGGGTATCATTTCAAAAATCTTGTCTAGACAGGATATGCCTTATTTGCAAGATAGAAGATTCTGTTGATATGGTCTTCAATCCATTAGGGGGTCACGAATGAATGTAGAATTTGCAACTTTTCCACTATCACTCCAAAAAACCAAACTTCTGCCTTACCTAAAGTTGCCAGAGTAACGCTTAACCTCCTGGATTTGAAATCACGCTTGTATACCCGTTTGGCCATAATTTACAAGAACATTCTGTAGTCTTAGTAAGAGGGGAAAGGTTAAGGATTTACCCGATAGATATCACATTGTTCCAGGAACCTAGATGCTCTCGAGTAAAGGATCGTCGACAAGGGCGTTCTAGTGCGTTGTAAATTCTTATCCAAGACTTGTATCATTTGATAATGCCATGTGAATTGCTAGAAACATGTGAAGTGTATGGCTAACCCAAT
>JAMLFY010000005.1:3969768-4004651 GCA_030441495.1 Dalbergia oliveri | reverse complement strand
TATAAGGAAGCATTATTGAAGAGCATTGCTTGTACGTGTTATGAACAGGTACTCACAGACATCATTGATGGCTTTGAGGAGGAAAATGAAGCATTGAAGACTAGTGTTCTAAGCAATCTAAAAAATTCCACGGAGTTCACCAGCAACAGTCTGGCCATCATTACTTGGATTAACAAGGCAGCAAGAACAGTGAGCTTGAGGCGCTTGTTAAGTTTGCCGAATAAAGAACCAAAGTGGCTTCCTTCTAATGATCGAAAGCTGCTTGAAAGTGATGATTTGAAGAAGAAAGCCAACATTGTTGTGGCGAAAGATGGCAGTGGGAAATACAAAACAATTTCTGCTGCACTTAAACATGTCCCTGAAAAAAGTGACAAGAGGACAGTGATCTATGTTTAAGAAAGGGATTTACTATGAAAATGTGAAGGCGAGAGAACCAAATGGAATGTCATGATCATTGGTGATGGTATGAATGCCACTATTGTGTCTGGCAGCCTTAACTTTGTGGATGGCACCCCAACATTTTCAACTGCAACTTTTGGTACGTAAAATTCCCGCTTAGTTTAAGAGTAATGATATTTGAATATTGATTTTGAGGTGTGCATCAGCATAAAGGATTTGTGTGTAAATAATTGGGAATTCAATATACACGAACGGAAATCAATTCACTAAAAGTGGTAAGTGATGATAAATAATATTATTTGTTTGGGACAATGACTGATAGTATCATCACTTATCACCACAGGCATCCAATTATCCAATTATGAAGCGAAACCCCCAACTATTTATAGATGAATTCCTTGTATCAATGGACACCTCAAGAAAAACTATCACATGTATCATTCTTCTTATTTTAATTTGAAATGTAGTTTGTCTCTTTTATAAACACAACATGGATGCCTGGGTAATCTTTTTTGTTTCTATTTTGGTTGCAATGCAGCTGTATTTGGGAAGAATTTTATTGCTAGGGACATGGGATTTCGCAACACAGCTGGCCCACAGAAGCACCAGGCAGTGGCATTAATGACAACTGCTGATCAAGCAGTTTACTATAGGTGTCAAATTGATGCATTTCAGGACACTCTCTATGCCCAAGCCAATCGCCAATTCTATAGGGAATGCAACATCTATGGGACAGTTGACTTTATTTTTGGCAACTCTGCAGTTGTCATCCAGAACTGTAACATTTTGCCAAAGTTGCCTATGCAGGGCCAACAGAACACAATAACAGCACAGGGCAAAACTGACCCTAATATGAACACAGGAATTTCAATCCAAAATTGCAGCATTTCACCCTCTGGAAGTCTAGGTTCTGTCCAAACATACCTTGGCAGACCTTGGAAGAATTACTCAACCACAATATTTATGCAATCCACAATGGGAAGTTTCATTAACCCAAATGGGTGGTTACCATGGGTAGGGAATTCAGCACCAGATACCATATTTTATGCAGAATTTCAGAATGTTGGACCGGGTTCTTCAATGACAAAAAGGGCGAAATGGAAGGTGTGAGAACAATTAGCAATAAACAAGCTAGCTTATTGACGGTGAAATCCTTTCTTTCAGGAGAGATGGATTCCAGCTTCGGGTGCCCCCTTTAATCTTCTCTTTGACAGCTTAGATATATACACAACATACGGTGCACACCTTTCTTTGTCACATTGGCCTGTAATTTTGTTATTTTGTCGTTTCCCTTGATCTTATTGCTTTGTATTATTAACTAGTCGGTAACCCATGTGTTATGTCATATAAAATGAAATTACTTAATGGTTAATACTTATATATCAACTTAATTGAATAACTACATTGAATACTTTAATGTAACTGTTAACTGGATTTTAAGATTATTGAAAAAAAATATTGAGAAAATAACTACTGTAAATGTTTTACAAATTTCATATTTTTTATGCAAATTACGCTCACATCCACATTCCTCGGGTAAACAAACAATGTCAACCATAGTACAATGGTCACGATATTTACATTGTTTCCTTTATAAAAATAAATAAGAATAGTTTATTGTTTATTCTCAAATATTTACCCCATTTTGTTCATATAATATTTAATATATCTATAGTATTAATAAGAAGGATTCACTTTTATAACTATTTTTTGTGTCTCATAGCTTTATTTAATTTTATTTTGAAGTCTATTAATTTAAATATTCCCTATGTTTTCTCCTTTCTCACTCACTTATTCTTTTCAAACAAAAATAACTACCTCCCTTTACACTATTTATTAAAAAAATTATAACATTAAGTAAGATTTGATAGTTTATTATTATATATTTGGTTTTGTTACTATTTAAAGCAAAAAAACTATGCCTTGACTGCCACTTTGGTGCTAGTAAGGGCTTGTCCTAATAATTTAATTTGAATCTATGTGAATTTATTATTTAATCCATACGACCATCTATCCAAAATTAAATTCATCTTTATATTTAAAAAGAATTCAAATAGAAATAACTATTTTGTAAGAATGCGTCATCAATTGCATTTATTTGTGATCATTATGAATTTGATATCAATATTACATTAAACAACAATACAAAGTACCTATAGTTTTTTTTTTCTTTGTTGATATATCAACAACATTAGGTATTAAGATATACTTAATCATTGGGGATTTGAATAATATTCTATAATAAGTTATAAAAGACCATAGAGTAATATATCTTTCACCAGTAAATATGGAGTGAAAAATAAATTCTAATTAGTAATTGAAAAAATAAATGCAAATTCATATAATCATGAACTTTGTACATTTATTTATGAAGTTGATAGTAAGTTTTAACTATCTCACATTAAAATTTTACAAAATTCAATACAATATATAGAAAATATCTATAGGAAGTTTAACCAAGCTCATTACAAATTAAAATTTTAAGGCCTTCCTGACATCTCACCCTTGATATAGCAACATATTGACCGTGAAAAAACTAGATGTGGCAAGAATAATCCAACATGTGATAAAGTCTGGCCTTGACTTTTATTGATGGTCATCGCAAAACAAAGACAAAGCGGAAACCTCATCGTTGGAACTTCAAAGGAATACTTAAGTCAAAAGTATTAGATTCATTCTCGGATATATACCTTATCACCTGCATTTTTGCCTGGTTATCTGACAACCAATGACATTTACACCCAAATCTGTAACAATAAGCCAAGTACGTTACACAACCCAATTGATTGATCAATGTTCCTCAACAACATAATTGCACCCTTGCTTGAGTTTTAATCTATGGTTAGAAGTCCGAGCACTTTATTTTTCAGAAATTCAACAGTTATCCAATCATGCTCAATACCAATGTCACCGTCTGATTTACATAAGGAATTCGAACTAAGTACTCTTCTCTTCACATGGTATCATTGAATAATACGATCATTCACTCGTTTCACCGCCTTAAACTGGTGCCAATATAGCTCAAACTTCAAAAAACTTATAATTTCCAATATTTTCCAGTAATTGCGGGTAGATGCATGAAATAATAGCCGATATCCTGATCATCCCAATCTAGAATTAACAAATCATCAAGAATATCAACCTCAAAATCAAATCAACTTCATTCCCAATTTTACCCTCACCAATATTTAATATCCACTTCCCAAAAGTTTTCAAATTCTAGCATCAACATCACTTGAACCTTACCCTAAGCACATGTTTTTAGTTAACGTAAGAACCACAACCACACCATAAAAAGGATGAATTAACAATGGATATCACAATCTTAGCACTTACTCGCCTTGGAATCACGGTAATATTTGTCGAAAATCACCTCCAAAAACAACAACCTTACCACCAAAAAGTCTATTGAAATTCCTATTATCCACAATCCTCATTAAGTCCTTGAGTGTTCTATCCAAAGCTTCAAAGGCCCACTTATTTGTCATTGGAGCTTCATCCTATATGATAACACTACAATGTCTTAGCAAATTAGCTTTAGGACTATTCGGCTTAATGTTACAAATTGAGTCTTCACTCAACTGCAATGGAATTGCAAATGTAAAGTAAGCTATCTACCACCAATTAGCAAAAGTGAAGTTATCCGCTAGATGCAACATTGAGAACAACCTTCCCTTCATGACGAAGTTTAGCAGATAAAGCTTTCCAAACAAATGTTTTACCAGTTCCACCATATCCATGAATAAAATAAAACCCACTTCTTCCAGAGTTAATGAGAATTGATACACACAATAAATAATCATTTGCTCATCAGCTTTATCGTGGGAGGTACTTTTCATGCTCAAGTAACATCTCATGCCTTGAATAATTAAGTTCATTCAACAATAACACATTATCCATGTTAGAAATAGTGTGTAAATCTGAGAAGGCATACCGTAATATTGACTTAAGTCCTCCCATTCTCTATTAATATCCTCTCAATCTCAAACAAACAAAGGTTTTGCAATCACCATCCTCGATCATTAAATCTATACAAATTTATAATCATTAACATGTATTAGATGGTGGCTATTATATATATTGAAATGAAAATAGAAATAAGTCCAAACTTGCACGTTCAATCTCGCGTCTCTTTCTCATAGAATACCATTTGCTAACAAATTCCATGTATACTCCCAGGACATACGAAGACTACTCTTATTGAGTTGAAGTAGGACATATGAAGCATAAGTAAGAGGAGAGAACAATATAATGAGAAAGCAGAACAGAGTTCTGCCCGCCTCATAATTGCATCTATAAACTCCTTATCATCACAAGTAGCCCCAAAGCATAGCAAGCTTCACGAAATGAATGGATGTAACACCACCAACTATTTTCAAATCATCAAAACTTGTACATCCTTTCTGGATGTTAAGTAGCAAGTGCAAGTAAAACATATCTTTATTTCCAGGAGGTACAAAATTGAGTCGCCAATACAATCCCCCTTTCCTAGGATGCCATTCTCGTCTACCAACATTGTACACAAAATGCGTGGGAAATTCACCATAAGTCAAATTCTTACCTTCCAAATACTTTTCATTCGCTTTCATCACACGTGAACATTTGTCCTTATCCCTGTTTCCTCAGGACATTATCAATGGAGTCACCTTCTTCAAATAAAATGCTTTGCTCATTTGGTAGGTGGAATATTACAATGCTGCATGGAGGCCATCTGTGATGAATATCAAAAGCAAAAATCCTCCAAATAGACTCACATGGAGACAAATACCTACAATCATAATACTCTTTATCTCATCTACATTCTCTCAATATATCACCCACCTCACCATCGCGTCATGTTAAACACTATAACACGACTGGTCCTTTATTTATATATTTAAAGAGATATTTAATCGAATTGGACTTATTGCAGAATTCTAAGGTTCATGTGGGCATGATATTTCATGAGCAATTTAGGATTGTAAGGCACAACAAACCTATTATCAATCTCCACATCTTTTACCATAACAGTAACACCAATATCTTACCTACAATAAATTGGAAAGCCATCCTTATCAAAATATGTATCCTTCACAAATTTCTTGGAAAGAACTTTGTGCATTTGCCATCTTTCATGCAAGGAGAGTTCAACCTTGTAAGTCCACATGGACCATGTATCATGAATTTTGATAATACCGTACAACAATGGATATTGTAACAGATTAGGAATTCAGAACATATCAAACTATCAATTAGTCCAGTGGGTTAATTGGCAAGACTTCCTCAAGCCAAAGCAATATATGCGTGTGGAATCCACATTTTGGAACTCAACAGTGTACATACCTAATCAATAATGATCTAAGTTAGCAAGTTATAATATTAATTATACAAAAATACAAAGAAATGGAATGATTATTGAAAATACATACCAACAACAACTTTCCAAAAAAATTACCCTTTTCAAGTCATCCATCAACTCAAGCAACTTCATATGAAAACGGCAAGCAATGTGGCCTATCATCCATTTGACAATCTTTCACAACCAAATCTCAAATTTCAGGCCAATTAGGATTGCAAGTTACCTTAAGAAAAGATCTAGATATCCAAACCTTTTACATATAGCCATAGCATCTTGACAATTGTTAAACATGCTCCTACCACCAGTGAATGAAGAAGGTAAAACGAGTGCCAATAGATCCTATCATGTCTCAACTCTCAATGGCTTCCTCCAAACCCCTTAAAAATTCAGATATAATGTTTTTCTAATTGTTTCTAATAAATGACAAATGTTGTGCCTAAACCATTGAATAACAATCAACAACAAATTGTTGAAACAATCTCCTACTCCTCAAAAGTATGCCTCCCTCACAAAGACTCTTGAATTCTTAAGGCAATAAATTCATGAAAGGGACATCCTTACCCCCTTTGGGCAATTCCTATTGCCCAATATGAAAGGTATATCCTCCTAAAATCCATCCTCTCCATATGGAAAAAGCATAGGATACTGAAGAGGTATATAAGCTATATGTGTCTCATGCAATCGTTTTACTGCAAAGGACACTTTACTACAATGTCACGACGTGCTTGGACTATCAAAGTCACCAACAATTAGTGCAGCAACTTCATCAATAGTTGATGTGTTATAAGTATGTGCATCAAATGTTCTATTCCTAAACAAACACAAACAAAACTGGTCTATAGCATTTAATTGGTAATGATCACAAACCCTTCTAAATGATTTGGCCAATACATTGTGCTCATCAATCATCCAAATTAATTCACAAATCATGTTTCATCTAGCTCACCATGTGAATCGTTGAACTACAAATTAGAAAAACAAAAATATTTATTGACCTTAGCAAAAATGGTATAAAAGATATTCATCAATGAGAAAATAGAAGAAATATCTTGTACCTTAAATGTAATTTCCTATTGCCAATCTCGTTGCGTGTCATATGTACAATTGAGCAAACTTGGGCTTCTCCCAGGTATTGGAGAAGAGTGCCAATTCGATGGAAATTTTGTCCATTGATTATAAACTAGGGGATCAACACCATCATTAATCTATTCGATCTTGCCACCAATTGACGTGAAAGCAAACATACTATTATATGCACGAATATTATCGAGAAAATGCTTCGACCTCAATGATGACCATGAATAAGATCATTCAATAGTTTAGGAGGCCTAGATAGCAAAGGAAGGTGAACTCTTCCCTTATAACAACAAATAGAAAAATCAGATGATCTAGTCATTTAGATTTAATTGCCTGCTCACCATACGACAACATTGCACCACAAAAGGAGCATTCACATGTATAGTCCAAGAATCAACGTATGTTGATATTATAAAAACACACTTATTATCTAATAAGAAACAAACTATTTATATCAAAACAATTTACCGATGAATAAGCGACGCACCAACATGCTCACTCTGATTAAATAGATCAATAAATAAGTTTTCCCTATACTCTTCTACATTCGTATGATTGGATTCCGTTAGTAAATCCATATCTGAATAACAAGTAACCAATTACAATGCGATCTTATCAATTTTATTATAATATCAAAATTTGAAATTTGGAAATAACATATTACAAACCTATAACTAGTTGTACACATAATCGTTTTGAAATTGATTGTTTTGTCACAATGAAGATATGATTTCATTATTAATCTCAACAATAGTTACCATGCCCATATAAATGTAAAATAATTTAGTTAGGTCAATAATTTATAAAACATTGAATTAATCAATAACCTTAAATTCCACATGACTTTTAAATAAATTTTAAAAAATTATTATTTACAACTTATCTCACCGCCATTATCTTGCAATCCCAAATTTTTTTTTCATTCTCCTTACACAAAGTCTATTAGCTCTAGTAGCTTTTGACATGGCTCTATAGTACAAATTAACCTTAGACTCATCATCCTATGAGAAAAAAAGATATTTAATATGAATTTAAATATCCACTAGTGAATCAAATATAAGTAAATGAAAAATAATTTTTAAAATCATTGCCATAAATACAGTCAAAATATAACATAATATTTATTATCATTCTTTAAATTAAAATATGATAAATACTATTGACAATACAAATATTACCATATTTTTACGAGTGAGACCAAAGTTCTTATCAACCTACTAGCTCAATGAGGCTCCTACATAGGAAATAAGAAATAAATATTTTAGTGTGTACATAATTGTATCAACCATATTAAAAAATATTAATAATTTTAATTATAATCCTATTTAAACAACCATAAAAAAATAAATTAATGATCACCATTTTATGAATCTTTAGTATTCGTTTAACTCATAACCTGTTAATTCTATACATCCTAGCTTTCTTTGTCATCATTGTCACTAGTCATGCATGAGTTCCAATTTATCTATATCCGACAAATATTTAAATAGAAATATAGGTATTAAGAATGGCAATTATTATAAAAATAAAACAACATAAAATTAATAATTGGACATATTTCATATTAAATACGATAATACTATGCCAAAGTAAAAGTTAACATGATATGGCCATCAACCTTAGCATTGATATTAGTGAATTGATCACTCCTTGGAGCTGCCAGACACACATAGACAATTATCTTTGTCGGCTAGTAAAAAGATTTTAATATGCCTATGGGAAAAAAAATTATTCAAGCAAATAAATATAAATTTTGAAAAATGAAGATATGTTAAAAAAGAATGAGCACCATGTGCATGTCTTTCCAATACTTCCTCCTTCGAAATTTCATGAGCCTATTACCCTTTGCAATTTTTGCATTAATGTTGCGATTTGTGTTGTAAAACTGCTAATTAGGCTGTCAAGATACAATAGATTAAGTGAGTTAGAAAAAAAATCAGAATTTACATCTAATGAATATATATAATCAAAATAACTTATTCAATATCTTGACGCATTCGTTACTTTGTCATTGGAAAAACTTAGTTATCTTTATAATAGAATTTTAATTTATCTCGGTTAACAAAATTTCACACCAAATTACAAAATGAAACCAAAATCATGAAAAGATTATTCCACTAAATTTTTTTATAAAATCATACTTCTATGTCACTCAGGAACTTGTACTGGTATATATATATATATATATATAATCCGAATGTTAAATGATCATCCAAAATTGTTTTTAGATAAGAAATTTTGAGGACAAAATTTTTATTAAGGTGGGTGGTAATGTAATACCCTAATTTTCTTTAGAAATTAATTAAGGCTTTGTTAATGAGAATATTAAGATTCTAAAGGTGTGGTAATGATGATAACGACTCTATGAAAGAACAAAAAAAAAATGAATAGATTTTTGCGGGCCCGGCCTGCCAGGACAGCGAAATCCTGGATTTGGGACCTGAAATGTCAAAATTGAGAAAACATAAGGATAAGATTAGAAATAGTTAGAAATGAATATTTTATGCCGAGAATTGAATTTTGGGTAAATCTATTTAATCAGGTGGTATTTCGCTCGTTCGATGAGATTTCGATGTGCGATTTTTAACACCGAAAAATGTTTTGATCACCACAAATGGATAATGTATATCCATTCTAAACAAGTGAAGGCCAAGATTCAACCTTGAATTACAAGATTGAATCCTAACCATCCATTTTACTTTCCTAAATTAAGAATTACCTAACTATATAATATATTATCCATGCATTAAATACAAGATAAACACAAACCCAAACTTCTCCACCAGGCCAAAGAGATTTCGGCAGCAAAAGAAAGAGAAGCAGCCACCATCTTCATCCTCAAGAGCTTCATCTTGAGTTCTAATCCCAAAAACCCTAATCTAGAGTTGTTAAAATTTCAAAATTCCTTTGCTAAACTTGTTTTACACCTCAATCCCTACAAATCTAACCGATTAAAATCTCTATTCCTCACTAATCCTTACCTTGCCATCTCACCCTCACTGAGTTAAGAAGGAGTTGAAGTTGATTTGGGAGCTTTGGAGTGGAAGAAAGCACTTAGAGAACCTTGGTACCAAGGATTCATGAAGTCAATAAAAGTAGGGTTTTCTTTGTTTTTTCTCTTCAAATTTATTCTGATAATTTCAGATTGAGTTAGGTCCAAATTTTTTTATTATTTTGGTTGATAATATATGGATATTGATGTATTAATTTTAGTGGAGTGTTTGGATGATGTTAGAAAACCCATTTTGGCAAAACAAATTTTGAATCATGCTCTGGAATTCTTGAATTTGTACTGGTAGGTTGTGAATCACAAATATATGTTGAAGTTAACATCATAGGCTAGTTCCACAAATTTTGTTGGGCTCTGATTTTGAATCCTAATGCCTTAAAAAATCGAGAACCGAAATGATACCCATGCCTGGACTATTAGAACTGAAGCCTAAATTTTGCCAATTTTATTACCATAGCAAATGATTGAATTACCACTTGAAATTTTATAGCATGTTGGCAACATCTTTAATTGTGACTGTAAATTTTCTTGTGAGTTGATTCAATCACTTGTAGGGCTAAAAATTATGCATTTTGAGTTTAAGTGAGGTTAAGGGTTCTGAGCACGAAATTGTCTAATTTTGTTACCTTGAAATTTTTATGTCATCTTGTGGACACTTTGAGGTGTCATGGAGAATTTTTGTGGACAAGAAATTGGTGTGTAATATAAGAGATAAATCTTGCTACTTGATTTAAAATTCTATAATGTGCAAGAAATGAATTAAGTTCTTGGAATGGAAACAAAATGACTTTGACACAAGCATGAGTAGTCTTAATGCATGCCATGCTATTTATAAATTCATTTATGAGTAATGGATGAAAAATTTATTGTGAATGAACATTTATATGTGACTTGGGTGTGTCTTGGGAAAACTAAATGTTGATGATTAAGTATATGTGAAACAGATCAAGTGAGAAATATAGTTGTGCATACTCTAACATATGGGGAAAATAGAGACAAGACTTATGTTGGTTAATAAGGGAAGGCAAAAATAAAGACTTCCCTAGAGGTATTATAAGTCGGTAGATGTATCCCTTATAGAGACTGTGTGAGATTTGAAAAAGGAAATAAAATGAAGTCCGATGATCACGTATAGGAATATGTTCATGTCTTAATAAGGTCTATTTCCCATGGTGGAGTTGTCCACTAGAAATAACACTTCTTATAAAGATTAAGTCTTTCCTATGTTAATGAAAAAAGAAAAATGCACGAAATAGGATTCTATGGTTACAAAATAACAATGCATAAATTATTGCTGTGGTTACACTATGATTTCACATGATGTACATACTTTAGCATTGATGCATATAATTTTGTATGAATATTCTTACATGAATGAACTTATTGTCTATATTCTACATCGTATATGAGGGATTACTCTAATGAGAATTTTATAGTATTCTCATCCTTACGTTGCATGTACTTGTATTACTCAGATTCAATGGATGTCGTCCCTAGTATTCTTCCTTGATTTGCCATAGTGGGTGTGGCATTACAACCCGCACATGATTCCTGTATGCTGTAGGTTACTCATAGGTCGTTGTAGGTGCTTTTTGGCTGTTCCTTCAGTGCATTAGTCTTTACTGCCAGTTTGACCCCCTTTCCCTATGACGGTGTGCCCCTTCATATGGCATATCCAGAGGTATTTGATATCCCGATCGCTCCACCAGCACCTTTTCTAGAAGATGTACCCTCCTCTTCATCATCATCATCATCCTCAGATTCAACTTACCAGGGTCCTGACGCCCTGGCAGAGGTGAGGCTATCATACCGATGGCCAACGGCTTCCTGGAGAGGATGCGAGATTTCAGGGACTCTTGGCTTGTACATATTAGTAGTGTAGTGTTAGGACTTTACCAGCTTTAGATTGATGTACTATTAGATGTTTTTCAAGTCCGTTGTACCTATATGTGATTTTACCAGATCGAATACTTGAGCAGGCTAGGCTTTTAGGTGATGGCTAGGCCTTTTGATACTGGTCCCTGATTAGCATGGAAAGTGAAACAACTTGTAGTGAGATATGTATAGGTATAAGTTATGTATGATTTACTTCCTTGTATAGACTTTATTTTCTCGTAACCTATGAGTTTAAACTACCTCATGCTGCTCTCTTGCGACTAGTATACATTGTAGAGAGAAAGTGATATCCTTCTAATTATTATGCTGACACTCAAGTAATACATGATAATTACAAGGGTGTTACATTATGGTATCAGAGGGACCGTCCTATCAGCCTTAGGATTGGAACGGCTATGTTTCCTTAGTAGCTGTCATGCATTATGATTTTATATATGTGTGTGACTGTTAGTTGGGAATGTTGTGGGTTCCTGCCACACTTAGCTTGGTATCGAGCCTGATTAACTCAATATTTTTGTTTGGTGTGATAGGAATCAATGACTTCAAATCAGCGTAACATGACGGAGTTGGGAATGATGCTGATATGATGGATATGTTCCATGAGATGGCCATGGCAATGAGAGAACAGCGGTTGCTAACCGAATGACGGAAAGGTTGGGCCGTAATGAGGAGAGAACGCTGGTAACCTTGGAGGGAATGAATTGGATGTGAAACATCATAAATTTGCTGAGTTGAAGGCAAATCCCCCACCTTTCGAGTAGCCTTCAATCCAAGTAAAGCTAAAGAATGGATTAAAGCCATGGAGAAGATTTTCTCAATTCTTCCCTACACGAGATCCAAAAGGTGGCTTTTCCTACTTACATGTTAGAAGTAGATGCTGAATTCTGTGGGTTAGTACCAAGGGATTATTCGAAGCGTCCCAGATTGAAGTTACCTGGGATATCTTCAAGGAAGCTTTTTACCACAAGTATTTCCCGTTTCAGTAAGGATACAAAGGAGCTGGAATTCATGGCGCTTAAGCAAGGATCTATGATCATAGCAGAGTATAAAGCCAAATTTAAAGAACTCTGCAAGTTTTCTACAATTTATCAAAGTGACCTAGATGAAGCCTAGAAGTGCATGAAGTATGAAGGAGGCCTACACGAGGATATTGAAGCATCAGTGAGTTTCCTAGAAATCAGAGAGTACTCTACCTTGGTAAACAAATGTCGTGTGTAGAGGAGTCTAACAAGAAGCTCGCAAGTTTCAAGTATGCGCAAACCAACGCTAGAAGAGGGTTGGTACCCCAAGGCCCATGATTCAAGCCTGCGAATCAGGCTAGGGAAGATTTTCACCTAACAACAATAACAACAGAGGAAAGCAAATCCAATATGCAAGACCAGAGGTGGGACAAGAATGCCCTAAGTGTGGGAAAAATCATGGAACCAGACATGCCTGGACAATGCAAATTATTTGCTTCGACTTTGGGAAACTGGGACACAAGATATTCAAATGTCCTAATAAGAAAATTCAGCAGCCTACCCCTAGGCCACAACAACAAGGGCGTGTTTTACTATAAGTGCTAAAGAAGCTTCTCAATCTGCCGATCTGATTCGAGGTAAGTGTGAAATAAATGGTAATACCTTAGATGTACTATATGATTCAGGTGTCACTCATTCTTTCATATCCCATGATTGTGTATGAAGTTTAGGATTATCTGTGTTCTAAGTAACCTTATGATCTTTTTGTATCCACTCCTACCTGGTCCTATTAAGACTTGTTATACATGCATGAACTTCCCTCTTTTTATAGACCGAGAATTTATTGCCAACCTAGTTTGTCTTCCTTTATCTGGTTTAGAAGTAATCTTAGGTATGGATTGGCTGGTACCCAATTATGCTCTTTTACATTGTCCCAATAGAACTGTGTATTTCTACATCACCTTCTATTCTTGGTTCCCTTTCCTGTTTACTTAAACCTAGTGACACCTAACCCTAGTAAGGTGAATCATGGAATATGTTCTCCTCGGCTAGTGAAACTGAAAGTAACCATGAGTTGAGTAAGATTCTAGTGGTGAGGAGTATCCAATGTATTCCTAGAAGATATTCCAGAGTTTCCTCCTAAAAGGGAGATTGAATTCTCCATTGAGTTGGTTCCAAGAATGGGTCTTATCTTAATTGCTCCTTATAGAATGTCACCTTTAGAGTTAAAGGAATTAAAGTCACAAATTGAAGAACTATTAGGGAAATATTTTATTAGACCAAGTGCCTCCGGGAGCCCCTGTTCTTTGGTAAAGAAAAAGGATGGGGGTATGAGACTTTGTGTGAACTATAGGCAATTGAATAAAGCGACAATCAAGAACAAGTACCCTTTGCCAAGAATTGATGACCTTATGGATCAATTATGAGGGGCAATCATATTTTCAAAGATTGACCTTAGATCAGGCTATCATTAGATTTTAATTTGAGATTGAGATGTTCCCAATCTTTTAGGACTCGATATGGACATTATGAGTATAGGGTAATGTCTTTTGGACTAACCAATGCTTCAGCTTATTTATTGATTATATAAACCGAATCTTCTGCACTTAGTTGGATAAATTTGTACTTGTCTTTATAAACGATATACTTATCTATTCAAGGACTGAGGAAGAACATGTAAGATCTTAGGATTGTGTTACAAATCCTAAGAGAGAGGAAGTTGTATGCTAAGTTGTCAAAATGTGAATTCTGGATGGAAGAGGTTAGATTTCTAGGTCATATGGTATCACGAGGGGTATCTCCGTAGATCCAAGGAAGGTGGAACAGTACTTCATTGGGAACGACCAACAATGGTGATGAGATTCAGAGTTTCCTAGGGTTAGCTGGATACTATAGGTGATTTATCATGGGTTTTTCTCAATAGTCTTACCTTTGATGAAACTAACCCAAAAGCATGCTCCATTCCAGTGATGCCGGAATGTGAAATAGTTTCAAGAGTTGAAGCAAAGGTTGACCATGGCTCAGTATTAGTACTACCCAATCCTCATGAACCCTTTGAGGTTTATTGTGATGCTTCTAGTAAGGTTTTAGGATGCGTGTTGATGCAAAAACCAAAATGTAGTTGCCTATGCATCTTGAGTTGAAACCCCATGAAGTAAACTATCCAACTCATGATCTCAAACTTGCAGTGGTTTTTGCTTTGAAAATATGGCGACACCATCTCTATGGTGTATAGCTCAATGTTTTCTTTGATCATAAAAGCTTAAAATATCTTTTTGATTAAAAAGAGTTGAATATGAGGCAAAGAAAGTGTATGTAATTCCTCAAGGATTATGAGTTTTAAATTACCATCCAGGCAAAGCAAATGTTGTGGCTAATGCATTGAGCAGGAAATCCTTGAGTGTAGCATTCCTGATGAATAAGGAAATGGTGCTAGTGAAAAGCTTTAAGAAGCTTAGCTTGGTATATCCTAAACCCTAAAGGTGTTATGTTAGATTAGATACAGGTAACGAGTGAGTTCAAGGAACAAATTTTGGCCGCACAATACGAAGATCGAAGAGTTTCAAGAGATTTTAAAATCATTTCAGGAAAGAAGTTGCCAGGATTTATTTAAGACCAACGAGGTATATGGAGGTATAAGGATAGGTTTGTGTACCTGCAAGTGGTAATCTTAGAAATGAGATCTTAAAGGAGGCTCATAGGGGCGAATTCACCATACACCCTAGGACTAGTAAAATGTATGGTAGATTCTCAAAGGATGTTTGTGTTCCCTTTGAGAGCATGTGTGATTGAGAGAAGGAAGTTATGATAAATTGCTTCTATTGGCTGAGTTTGCTTATAATAATAGCCATCATGCTAGTATTGGCATGGCCCCATATGAAGCTTTATATGGAAGGAAATGCCAATCTTCATTGTGTTGGTACAATTTGGGGGAAGTAGGATTATTAGGACCCGATCTTGTTAATCAAAGGACCTAGGAATTGAGAAAATTAGGAGAAAATTCTCATCGCACAGAGTCGTCAGAAGAGCTATGTTCATGCTCGAAGAAAACCTTTAGAGTTTCAAAGGGAGAAAATGTATTCTTGAAGGTTACACCCATTACGGAGTAGGTAGAGCCCAAGAGTCAAAAAGTTGTCACCTAGGTTCATAGGTCCTTTTCAAATCCTTCGATGGATCGGGTCTGCACTTATCAGATAGCCTTACCCTAGCATTTATCCAACTCTCACGATGTCTTCACGTACCTCAACTCAGAATGTATCATCTATATCCAAACCATATCATTGAACTTGAATCCATACAGTTACATGATGACTTGACATTTCGAGCCCCTCCCTGCCGAGTACCGTTGATAGAGAAACAGGCAACTTAGAATATATATCGGTGCAACTAGTAAAAGTGGCTTGGGGCGGGCCGGGAAACGAAGAGTACACATGGGAATTGGACTCAAGCATGAAGAAAGATCATCCGTAATTGTTTCCTGTAACACCCTAATTTTTAACCTATACGCTCGAGTCGCATCCCTTAATTATTAGTTGTTACGCCTTTGTCTAGAACTTAACTTATTCTTCTTTAAAATACGAGTAATAAAAATATGGCTATTTTTTTTTTAACTTTAAAACTAAAATGCGAAGTTCGCGCGTGTGCATAGATACCGATTAATACACATATGACATAGCAATCATATAAACTTTCATCATAACATATATATGTAAACCATAGTAAAACATACACAAATCATATTAACATGCCATAACCATAACATAATAGTGATGTCTTGTATACGCCAGGACATCCTAAGATACTAAACTCAACAATAAGGTTGAACATACACCAGCCCAAAAGCTAAACATAACTATAACAAAACTTGACAAGTCCCCATGCTTCTGTTGGCAACCTCTATTCTGATAGGTAATGTGACTCTGATGCTCGTGCCTCAAGGAAGATCACGAACAACCACACCATTCATGTCTGGAGGCGACACAGGAGAAAGAAAAGGGATGAGAAACTTATTCAAGATTCTCAAGTGTCTCGACTTAATACAAGTGTCATTGTCGTCGCCCCCAGCCACTTCGATTTTCATTATGAAGGAATGTGCATACATAAGGTTCAATTTTAAACTTCTCAAAATCCCTTTATCCGAAAGGGTGTCTTTTAGCATGGATCTTAATGACATGAATGCAATAGTTATCTCATGTATGCATAGCAATACCTCAATGAGCATAATTAACGCATGTAAATAGAACATATCACATGATTAAGTTAACTAATAAAACAATAATGTAATGTATGCATATGCATCTTTACTTTATCATGATTGAACTTTCAAGTTCCTTTCTTAATGACCACCCTTGTACATCATCACCATAAATCAACCATCTTACCTTCCCCCAATTTTAATCATCACCAAAACTCCACCTCACCGATCGCCTAGGACGAAGCTCAATCCTAACTAGCCATCGCTAGATTTAATATGGGTAAGAGGGAACACATCACTTTCTTATCATGAGTATGCAACTTTCTTTGATCACCTCTCATAACCTTTAATTCGGGAGTCTAGAGGATTACTTCCATTTGTATAATGCCACCTTTAATTCTTAGCATATTATGTTAAGATGCAAAACCATAACCATATAATATGCTTTTCTCATGCTCTTTTGCACATATGCAACTTTACAATATTCCAAATGAAATTATATCATGCCATATCAATTCAAAATCAAATAACTAAACATATAAGACCTCAATTTCACATAATTCCTCAAGCATATGGAAAATCACAACATTAACTAATCTTTCTTAAATTTAATTCTAGATTATTCTTATAAATAAATTTGTATCTTTATGGCAACACAATAAGTAACTTTTAGTAGAAAAAAATTAGAGAGCTCAATAAAGGATGTCTACTTTTAATAAGATGTATACTTCATGAGTCAAAGTTCTCATGTGAGTTGAAATGGTGAGTCTTGAGCATAAGTTAATCAAGTGATGACATAATTTTAAACATGCAATGCAAGCTTCATTTTTAATCTTAGCATTATAGGGTGATGGCAAGAAAAGCATAAGCTATGCAAAGTTTGAATTTAAATATGAGAATGCAAGCTCTAGTTTTAAATCTTTACGTTTAGGTGATGACTTGAAAAATAAATATGCTAGATAAGAAATGTAAACATGAATGCAAGTTCAATTATTTATTTTTAGTGCTCTAGGTCCCTTAGAGTATTCACTCTAAATCACATTTCAACTTTAAGATTGAAATAGATAGGCTTCAAGATTAGTTATTTAGGTGATGTGAAAATGCAAGTCTCATTTTAATCTTTAAGTTTAAGTGATGACTTTAAAATAAATATACTAGGCAAGAAATGTAAACATGAATGCAAGTTCAATTTTTTATTTTAGTGCTTAGGCCCCTTAGAGTATGCACTATAAATCAATTTTAACTTTAAGGTTGAAATAGGTAGGCTTCGATTAATTTTTTAGGTGATATGAAATGCAAGTTCTCGTTTTAATCTTTAAGTTTAAGTGATGACTTGCAAAATAAATATGTTAGGCAAGAAATGTAAACATGAATGCAAGTTCAATTCTTTATTTTAGTGCTCTAGGCCCCTTAGAGTATTCACTCTAAATCACATTTCAACTTTAAGGTTGAAATAGGTAGGCTTCAAGATTAATTATTTTGTGATAACATAAATGTAAACATGCAATGCAAGGCTTAAATATAAATATGCAATGTAAGGACTTGAAATATAAATATGAATGCACACCATTTATTATTTCTTTGAGTCATAGGCTCAAGATTACCATTTAATAATATAATATCTTCATTTGCTAAAAACTCTTAAAAGTGAAACCTTCAAGCTTTTAGGTCAAATAAATGATAGTTTTGCAACCAACACCCAAGATCCTTATCATCAAGCCATGGTTTCTTCATTATGTAGGCCAAGATCAAAAAAAGAGAGAAGAAAAGGAAAATAAGAAACCGAAAATGTGAAGAAGGACGTAGGAATCAACATTACAACATCTTAAACCAATGAGCAAAATAAAAGAAAAGAAGAGCAATCTTTAAAACAACTCCCTACCAAAGGTGTTTTTCTTTTGAAAAGAGAAAAGCTTGGTCTTGGAAATATGATGAGACGAACAAATCCTCCTTGGTGCCAAGATGGTTTCAGCCAAGAAGAAAAGAAAAGGAAGAAAGGTTTGTCTTGGGTTTTTGATCTTGGAGGTGGAGAGGTTATGTGTTTAAAGGAATTTGTATGGTGGTTATGTGGTGGTTTTAGGTTAGGAAATGGTGGAGGATGGTGGCTTCTTGGAAGAAGAAGAAGTTAGAAGAAGAATTCTTTGAGCTTAAAGAAAGAAACTTTGAAGTTTGCAAGCATGAGCAAATGTTAGCAAGTTTCCCTTGATGCCTATTTATATAAAATGAAACACAATGGAGTGTCATGGGGGAGGAAGGGAGTGGCCGACATTCGGAGGGAAAGGAAAAGAAAAATATCTCTTTGCAAGGTATGGCTTTGGGTATGGCTAGGTATGGTTCTTTAAGTATATTTTAATTGAATTTCAACATGTGATGGATGAAAATGGAGGAGGGTGGCTGATTTTTTTAAGAAAAATGGGGAGGTGAAAATCTCATTTTAATGTTGGTTTATGGGTATGTTTAAAAGTTGATTATTAAGGGTTGTAATTTAGTGTTTTAGGTGAGAAAATGAGTAATTAAGGTGTCAAGACAAGATTAAAGAGTGTTCTTGCTTGATTAATGCAAATCTACCTTTATTAGGGGAATCTCATCATGTGACCATTTCCATAATTCAAGGAAATTGGAAGAGGATTTTACTATTCATAAAAATGTGACATAAAGTCTTAAATTAAGAAAAGGATTTTGAGTTTCTCTAAGCAATCTTAGGTTCTAATTAACCTCAATTAATTATTTTGACTCTAGATTAGTAATTATAATTTACTAATACTTAATTAGAGCCTAATATTGCTTAGGTTTCGTTAGTATCATTAGGCACAAAATACACTTAGCCTGGGCAAAACGTATCTTTCGCAAAAACCTCCTGGGTTACCCAGGCTTAACCCGATGTTAAACATTCCTTAAAAACATCATTTCAAACCTTTGGGTGAAGTTCGGGCTCAATCGTCACTTAATTCGTGTTAATTAGCCACAGGGTATTTTGGTCATTTTACGCATCGAAACTCAAAATAAGATTCTTCTGCTCATTAGCATACATAACAGAAATCCCCTTTTAACATCAAAACATCCTCTTGGAGGATGCCTTGGTTGCGATCTCATTTTCCCTAAAATGACCTCAAGGCCATTTTGGTTATTTGCACACGGAATCATGCGTTACATTTCATGTAAGAAATTTTGAGGACAAAATTTTTATTAAGGTGATGGTAATGTAACATCCTAATTTTCTTTAGAAATTAATTGAAGCTTTGTTAATGATAATATTAAGATTTTGACAGGCGTAGTAATGATAAGAACGACTCTATGAAAGAATAAAAAAAAATTAATAGTATTTTACGAGCCCCGTGGACCTGTCTAGATAGCCGAAATCCTAGATTTGGATTCGAAGATATCTAAACTGAGAAAACATAAGGATAAGATTAGAAATAGTTAGAAATGAATATTTTATACCTAGAATTGAATTTCAGAATAATATTCTTTAACAGGTGCATTTTGCCCGTTTGGTGAGATTTCCATGTGTGATTTTTAACACCAAAAGATGTTTTAATCACCACAAATGGATAATGTATATCCATTCAAACAAGTGGAAGGCCAAGATTCAATCTTGAAATTCAAGATTAATCCTAACCATCCATTTTACTTTCCTAAATTAAGAATTACCTAACTATATAATATATTATCCATGCATTAAATACAAGATAAACACAAACCCAAACTTCTCCACTAAGCCAAAGAGATTTCGGCCAGCAAGAAGAAAAGAGAAGTAGCCACCATCTTCATCCTCAAGAGCTTCATCTTGAATTCTAATCCCAAAAGCCCTAACCTAGAGTTGTTAAAACTTCAAAATTCCTTTGCTAAACTTGTTCTACATCTCAATCCCTACAAATCTAACCGATTAAAATCTCTATTATTTACCAATCCTTACCTTGCCATCTTACCCTCACTGAATTAGGAAGGAGTTGAAGTTGATTTGGGAGCTTTGGAGTGGAAGAAAGCAATCTTAGAGAACTTTGGTACCAAGGATTCATTAAGTCACTAAAAGTAGGGTTTTCTTTGCCTTTTCTTTTCAAATTTATTCTAATGATTTCAGATTGAGTTAGGTCCAAATTTTTTTACTGTTTTGGTTGATAATATATGGATATTGATGTATTAATTTTAGTGGAGTGTTTTGATGATGTTAGAAAATCCATTTTGGCAAAACAAGTTTTGAATCATGTTTGGAATTCTATATTTATACTGGAGTTTTGAATTATGAATTTTTTGATGTATTTGTAGATGTTTTCATGAGCTAGAAAAAATATATGTTGAAGTTAACAATAGGCTAGTTCCACAAATTTTTTTGGGCTCTGATTTTACTCCTAATTCGTTAAAAAAATCAAGAACTGAAATGATACCCATGCTGTCGGACTATTGGAACTGGAACTATAAATTTTACCAATTTTATTACCATAGTAGATGATTGAATTGCCACTTGAAGTTTTTAAGTGTTGACAAATCTTAAAGTGTAACTGTAAATTTTCTTGTGAGTTGATTCAATCATTTGCTAGGGCTAAAAATTATACATTTCAGTTCTAAGCTCTAGGTTAAGGGGTTTGTAAGACCGAAATTGTCTAATTTTGTTAACATAGTTAGAGAACTTCTTTTGCTCTGAATTTTTTATGGCATCTTGTGGACACTCTGAAGTGTCATGGAGAATTTTTGTGCACAAGAAATCGATGTAATATAGGAGATAAATCTTGCTACTTGATTTAAAATTCCTGAGTGTACAAGAAATGAATTAAGTTCTTGAATGGAAATAAAATGACTTTGATATAAGCATGAGTAGTCTCAATGCATGCTATGTTATTTATAAATTCATTTATGAGGAATGGATGAAAAATTTATTGTGAATGAATATTTATATGTGACTTTGGGCATGTCTTGGGAAAAACTTAATGCAATGATTAAGTTTATGTGAAACAGATCAAGAAGAAATACAATTGTGCATACTCTAACGTATAAAAATAAAACAAGACTTATGTTGGTTAATAAGGGAAGGCAAAAATAAGGACTTCCCTAGCGGTATTATAAGTCGGTAGACATATTGGCTATAACTAGTAAGATTCATAAAAAAGAAATAAAATGAAGTCTTAATGATCACGTATAGGAATGAGCTCATGTCAAAGGCTTATTTCCCATGGTGGAGTTGTCCATTAGGAATAACACTTGGTATAAAGATTAAGTCTTCCCTATGTTAATGAAGAAAAATGCATGAATTGGATTCATGGTTACAAAATAACAATGCATAAATTATTACTGGTTGCACTCTTATTTCACATGATGTACATACTTCAGGATTATGCATATAATTTTGTATGAATATTCTTACATGAATGAACTTATTGTCTATATTTTGCATTGTATCTAAGGGTTACCCTACTAGAATTTTATAGATTCTCATTCCTACATTTGCATGTACTTGTGTTATTCAGATTCAGTTATGCTATCCTAGTATTCTTCCTTGATTCGCCACAGTGGGTGTGGCATTAAACCCAGGATTATTCCTGGATGCTGGAGGTTACTCATAGGTCGTGTGTAGGTGCTTTTTGGTCATTCCTTCAGTGCATTGACCTTATTGTTGAGTTCAACCCCACTTTTCCCTATGCGTGTGCCCCTTCATATGGCACATCTAGAGGTATTTGATATCCCGATTGTTCTACAACACCTCCTCAGCAGATACACCCTCCTCTTCATCATCATCCTCAGTTCCCACCCGAGGTCCTACGCCCCTGGTAGAGGCAAGGCTATCATACTTGATGGCCAACGCTTCTGGAGGAGGACACAAGATTTTCAAGGACTCTTGGCTTGAACATAGTAGTAATGGAGTGTTAGTCTTTACCAGCCTTAGGCTTATGTAGTATTAGATGTTTTTCAAGTTCGTTTGGATCTATATATGATTTTGTTAGACTGGATACTGGGAAGGTTAGGTTTTTAGGTGATAGCTAGGCCTTTTGATACTAGTCCCTAATCAGCATGGAAAGTGAAATGACTTAACTTGTAGTTAGACGTGTATAGGTATAAGTTGTGTATGAAGTACTTCCATGTATAGAATTATTTTTCGTAACCTATGAGTTTAAACTACCTCATGGTGCTTTCTCGTGACTAGTATGCATTGTAGAGAAGTAATATCCTTCTAATTATTATGCGACACTCAAGTAATACATGATATGTAAAAGGTGTTACACCAGGACCCTCGGGTTTCATTATGAAATTGGTGGGCATATATACATAGAATTCTTTCATTAAGTTCTAAAATACCATTAATCTAAGGCCCGTACATTTTAGCATGAATCTTAATGCATAAATGCAATATACTCAGTCATGAATGCATGTCGATGTCATAGCAAGATATCACATAATCATATTAAGTGGGCATAATATAGAGAATGTAAATTCTCCTACGTGATCTTTCCTCCTTATTCTTTTAGGTGACTTAAACTTTGTATTTTCTTTTCCATGGGGCCACCCTAATACCATCCTCTTAAGAGGTCTAGGTTATGAGCTCATACCTAAACTAGTCGACTAGTCTATATTATCCTCTTTATAAGTTAATTCCCGACTCCTGTAACACCCTAATAATTAACCCAATACACCTAGGTATCTGATTAATTACTAGACTTTACTCTTTGCTTCAGTTCCTTAATCATGCTTTGAAAATACTTAGTGAAATTACGAGCCATTTTTTTTAAACATAATTGAAAACGTGAGCCGCGCTTAACGTGAATGATTTAGCAAAATTTAAAAGACACATAGGAATTTACAAACATCACATCATAATATATTGGCTCCATCATATAACATCCATAATTACATATCATATAGATATTTTGCCTACCAACAGAATAAGACTAAGTGTAGGCAATCTAACAAAACATAAATAATATATGGATGGAAGGACATCCATTAATGGCACCTAGTAATAACACTCCAGGGATAGGGATAGATATCTGAAATATACGAGTGAAACTAGCAGGATCAAGTTCAGCTACCGGTGAAAGCCTCAATGTGATTCACGAACGCTTCCTTCGTTTCTGAAGACGAGATGGAAAGAAAAATAGAGGGAGTGAGAAACTTATAAAAAGAATCTCAGTAGGGTACTCACCTCATGATGCATTGTGTCATCATCATCGTCCCCAGGAACCTCGGGTTATTATGAAATAGTGAGCATGCTAAGATTGATTTATTAAGTTTGAAAATATACTTTACCGAGGTTCGTCCTTTTAATCATGCGTCTTATAATGCATCATAAACTTAGCATGTCATGTTTATAATGAACTTTTCCTTTCATATATAATAACATAGTTATGCATAAAATCACATCATATTCCTCATCATCATTTCATAATACTATGCATAGCAGAACATCATATTTCTCATCATCATCTCATAAATACTATGCATAGTAGAACATCATATTCACATAATGCATTTACTTAGTTTCTTAGGTGACTTAAAGTTACTTTCATCATCATTTTCCTGGGCCACCCTATACTCCACCCTTTTGGGAGTAATCTAGGTTATGAGCTCATACCTTACTAGTCGTCACTAGCATATACTTATCCCTTTTGATAAGTAAAAATTTCTCTACCCTTTTGAGAGAACGGACTAGGGGCAAGAATCACCTTTTCACCACCTATAGTTTGTCCAAAGGATCATTTTCTTAGGATCACCTTTTCACCACCTATAGTCTGATGGGTCCAAAGGATCATTTCCTCATATATTTTAAGTCACCTTTAAGTCTTTGCATGTTATATCATAATCATCAAGATGCATGAACATTCTCATTGTTTGCAATAGCAACTATAACATGCAAGCCATGAAATCATTCAATAATATCAAATTCTCAGGAGGCATTACATCATCATATAAAACATTCCAAAGCATCAAATCTCTACATAGACTTATCATTTAAAACATCAAGGAGGCATCATCATCAATTCTTATCGAAAGTGTCTCAACAATCGAAACTCTAGAATCGGGTAACCTCAATTATTGAACTAATTAATTATGCATCTAAGGGATTCATTACCATCATTACCATTAATTATAAGCCTTAGGAACATTATTAGACTATATGGGGCAGCATAGACAGTAAGTCATTCTTAAGGTTTTACGTATGCTAGAAGTTGCGTTTTTAACCCTTTCTTGTTACCGTCTTTCCCTTCGATGCCAAAATTAATTACTAACCCAATTATGAATCATTCTCCCTTATCTAAACATAATAAAATCTGGTTCTTAAGGCCACTAAAGGTTCTGGACAGATGCATAAATTTCATTATCTAGAGTTCTAGAAATCTTGCTTTACGGTTGTTTTATATAGCTAGTTTCTCTTCTAACTTGCATATAATTGTTCCCTCATCAATAAACATAATAATCACAACTTTAAACATATTAAATCATCATCATACATTGGTAATAAACTCAGATTAGTGGCTGAATCATGAACCTATCATAATCACATTTTAAGTGTACATGGAATACTAGTTTCTTGTAAAATCTTTGCAAGGCCTCAAATTTCTTTTAGAAACTAATTCTTTTTGCTAAACTTGAAAGAATCTTCATGATTAAAATTCTCACTTAAGATAAAAGGAGCAAGTCTTGAGCTTAAGAGATTTATGTGATATCTTAGAATCATAAACATGCTATGCAACCTCATTTTAATCTTGTCATTATAAGGTGATAACTTGGAATTATAAACATGATATGCAAATCCATTTCTTTATCTTTAAGATTTAAGGTGATGACTTGAAAATTAAACATGATGCAAGAGCTTGAAATATAAACATGATGCAAGAAACTGAAGGCGTAGTCCGCAGGGACCAAGTGGAGGGAGAGAATCTTAAGAGCGCGGTAATCCGCATGGACCGGTGAAGGAGAAGAGAATTATTATTACATCTTTTTAAGCTCCAATCTCAAGACTTCTTAAAGAATTAATTCTTTAACTCCAATAATCTTATTTCTTTGCTTGTGATACTTGGGCAAGTCTTTGAGCTCTAGGATCTTTAGGTGATGACATAAAAATAAACATGTCATGCGTTGATTCTTTTAGCCATTATAAAATAAAGTGAGAGCATAAAATAAATATGAGATGCAACTTCTTTATTATCTTTGAGATTAAGTGACAACTTGAAACATAAACATGAAATGCAAGCTTGGAAATTTAAACATGAATATGCAAGTTCATTTATTCATTCTTGAGAATTTAGTGATGACATAGAAAGTAAACATGATTATGCAAGGCATAAACTTAAACATGGATGCAAGTTCATTTTATTTCTTTACTAGAGCTCCTCCAAGACTTTAGAGAAATATAAATTCAACCCAATATATCTTAGCAAGACAAAGTGAAAAATACATCTTTCAAGTTCTAAACTCAAGATCATAAAAACATCATAAAAATATTATTCTTTAAAGTTTTGCATCAAGTGGAACTTTCAAGCTTTAGAGGCCTAACTTGTGATGGATTCACAACCCACCTTCAAGGTCCTCATCATCAAGCCATCATCTTAGTCCCACCTAGGCCATATGGCCAAATTGGTTAAAGAAAAAGGAAGAAGAAAACCAAATGGAAAAACTAAGAAAATCCATGAAATCATCATTTTGAACCAAGAACAACACTTAGCAAAACATAGAAATAAACTTAAAAACAACTCCCTACCTAATCTGATTTGAAGGAAAGGAAGAGAACTTGGTTTCTTGGAGTGAAATGAAAGAAAATATTCTTGAAAACTTGAAGAAAGAATTCAGCCAAGAGGAGGAGGAAAGAGAGCTTTTGGTGCTCCTAAAACTAGAATTTGTGTAAGTTATGAGCAAGGCTTCTAAGGCTCCTCAAGCATGCATATTTATAGAGGAATTCAAGCTCATGTATGGACAAGAGGAGGAGGCATAATTTTCGGATTTTTCATGGGGAACAAAGGGAGGAAAATCATTTCTTTGTTTAAGGCATGTTTTATGCCATGTTTTAGGGAATTTTTGGCATTTTGTTTTAGTGTATCTTTGGGCAATTATTCTAATTTCGTGCATTACAGCCCAAGGAAGAGGGTTTGTGTGTTCCATGTATTATTTAGGTGTAGGCAAGGTATTCATGCAATTTAGAGAATTTACGGTTAAGGGCTTAGGTGAATTAGTAAGCAATTTGAGTGTTTTAAAGCAATTTTAGGTTCTAATCAATTTAAATAAATAATTTTGACTCTAGATTAATAATTAGAATTTAATAAGCTTTAATTTGAGCCTAATATTGCTTAGGTTTGTTAGACGAATCAAAAATCTCAAAATTTGTAAAACTTGCAAAGACAGGGGCAAAACGGTCATTTTACTTAAAAATTGCCCGAGACCACCCGAGCTTAACCAATGGTTAATCATGGCTTAAAAACACCTTTTAAAACATTTTAGTGAGGTTCGGCCAAGTCGGCACGTAATCGGGTTAAAACGGCGGGCGTTTTGGTCATTTCTCGCGTCGAAACTCAAAATTAGGATTCTTCTCCTCTATTAACACACATAACACAAACAATCCCTTATTAACATCAAAACATCCCCTTGAGGATGGGTGGGGCCCACGATCCTCATTTTCTGAGTAAAATAACCTCAGGGGCATTTTGGTCATTTTACACGTACAGAAATTTGGGTTTGCAATATTTGCACGAATTGCTCCTAACTTCTCTTCTAACGTTATATTCCTTTATTAAGGATTGTTTGGTCTCAAATTTTATATAATATTTACCTACGGTAATTCGGTAATTCCTAATGATAGTAAAAATTATAATAAAAATTGGGTGTTACACTCCCAAGTACGGGATAGGGGAAATAGGATTACCTTTCATAACCATTAATTCCTAGAGTCTAAAGGGTCCTTTTGGATCACTCTCATAACCATTAATTTTTGGAGTCCAGAGGGTCATTTCCATATGTTTTATGTCACCTTCACCTTATTGGATCACTTCTCATAACCTTTAATTGGAGTAGAGAATCATTTTCATATGCTTTATGTCACCTTTAAGCTTAGCATGTTATTTAGAGATGCAGTACATGAACATATAATCATAACTTATCATAAAACATATCATATTCGTAATTCTCATGGATCATGCATCTTAACCAGTCAATCATAATCTCATCATGCCACAATATCATCATATCATTAATTCACATAAACATATTATCAATCATCATCTTATAGCAGTAAACATGCTCCTACCCAAGTATGCGGAAGTCAAGGATCGGTTTAGCTAATGTGTATGCAATGCTCAACATATATATATATATATATATAAATAGCATACTAGGGAATTATTATTCACACAATTCAACACATAAGCATATAAAGCCACCAATCCACTTTATCTTGTTTAGAACTCCCTTATTTGCACATTTGGGGTTCTAGTAATCGATTACCAAAATTAAAAACTTGATCTGGGCTTAGAGCATCCTGTAATCGATTACATCATCATGGTAATCGATTACCAGAACCAAAACTTGTTCTAACAGAAGAACATCATGGTAATCGATTACATGACTGGTAATCAATTACCAAGACCAAAAACTTGTTCCGGGTATAAAGAACATCATAGTAATCGATTATAAGGGATGATAATCGATTACTAGAACCAAAAATTTTCAAAGAATCATCCTGGTAATTGATTACATGGGTGGTAATCGATTCCTGGAATCAAATTTGAGAAATCAAAGTTTTAACAATTTCAAGTTGCTCTTTCACTTCAAGATCATTTTAAAACATCATTCTAATATTCCTTTTGAAATCAAGTTCACATTTTTACAAATCAAAACCAACATTGTATCATGGCTAAAACACATTCAATAGCCATGATTAAGATTTCCATTTTGATACAAGGGCAAGTCTTTGAGCTCTAGGGATTTAGGTGATGACAAGAATAATAAACATGCTATGCAATCCCATTTTTTTATCTTTATCATTATTAAGTGATGACTTGAAATATAAACATGAAATACAAGACTAGAAATTTAAACATTGAAATGCAAGTCCATTTCTTTTCTTTAAGATTTAAGGTGATGACTTGAAAATAAACGTGATATGTGAAACGCCTCGATTTTCCAGTGCAAAAATGATCAAAATGCCCTAAGGATTTCCAGAAATCAAGGATGGGCGGTCCAGGCTATCCTTGAAGGGTTAGTCTAGTGTTTGAAGGGGATTACATATGCAATGGATGTGTTAGAGATGAAAATCTCAATTTCCTGGTTTTCCCGGATGTGAAATTATCGATTTACCCTTGAGGTAATTTAATGCGGATTAAGTGACGGACGGGCCATCACTTGGGAGTTTGAATATAATAACAGAGAGTGTTTCTTGATGTTGGAAATCCAGATGGTCAGGGAACCTTTGTATGAATTTAAGTTTTACCCTTGTTTGGTGCTAAATGAGTTTAATTAAACGATTACGGAAATATGGGCAATATTAAGCTCTAATTAAAGATAAATTAATTTTATCTATTAATTTATAGTTTAAATAATTATTTGAGGTTAATTGAGGCTTAAGATTGCTTAAGGAAAATCAAATTCCCTTTTTAAATCAAAGATATTATGTCATTTCAAACCAAATAGTATTTTCTCTCTCCAATCCCTTAAATTAAGGAATATGTTGGAATTTCAATTTCAAACTAATTGGGTTTAATTCAAACTAAGTGAGCAAGACCACTTCTAATCTTGTCTTGACAAGCCTTAAACACATGATTACAAACCCAAATACCTAATTACCAATTCCTAACTCATTTCTTAATCAAATCTACCTCTAATACATATCCTAACCTACATGAAAAGGAAAAATCCTTCCTTTCCAATCAGCCAAGAGGCCACAGCCTCCTCCCTTATACACCCTCATATTTAATATTTTCAACACACAAACATCCTCATTCTACCACCCACTTTTTGGCCAAGAGCTTTGTGTCAAAAAAGAGCTCTTACATCCTCTCAACACAAGTTCTCTCTTCTTCCTCTTCTACTTCCATCTTCAACCTCCTCTCAACTCACAAACACCCAAACATCTCATTCCAAGATCTAAGCTTTCTCTTTTCAACCAAAGAAACAACTTGGTAGGGATTTGTTTTGAGTTTCTTATCTTATTTCTTATTTTCTTTTTTGGATTTGGATAATGATGGAAGGATTGTGTTGTTGTTCTTTTTCTTCCCTTTTATTTTTGGATTGCATCTTCCTTTTCTTTATTTCCATTTTCAGTTTTGTTTGTTGTTAGATGTTGGGAAACCATGGCTTGATGATGAGAGATCTTGATAGTGAGGTTGATACCACCATGTGCTTGACATCTAAGCCTAAGTTTTGGTTTATTTTGTTTATTTTTAAAGAATGGTAAAGAGGAAATGTTGTTAGTTCTTGTGAAATATTTTCCTTATTTGATGATCAAGGCCATAGCTTGATGATGAAGGTTCCTTGATATTGATTGTGAAATCATCATGTGTTGGACCTCTAAAGCTCAAGGCTTGATTTTTGGTTTCACAAGAGTATGGAAAATGGTTTATTGTTGGTATGGAAAATGGTTTATTATTGGTTGTCTTTATTGGTTTTCCTTTGAGCTTGATGGTGAGTTTAGATAAATAAGGTTCTTGGAACCATGGTGTCAAGAGACTCTAAAGCTCATTTCCATTTTGTTAAGATTGATTGAGGTTGAGATTTTGATTCTTTAAAGTCTTGAAATGAGCTCTAGTAAGATAATAGAAAAGGACTTGCATCATGTTTATATTTCAAGCACTTGCATCTCATGTTTAAGTTCAATGCCTTGCATATCATGTTTATTTTCAAGTTACTACTTAAATCTTAAAGACTAAAGAAATCAACTTGCATTTCCATGTTTAAATTCTAGCCTTGCATTTCATGTTTATTTTTAAGTCATCACCTAAACTTTGAAGATTTAAAAATGAACTTGCATTCTCATATTTACTTTCAAGTCTTGCATATCATATTTAAGTTTCAAGCCATCACCTAATAATGATAAAGATTTAAAATGAGGTTTGCATAGCATGTTTATTATTCTTGTCATCACCTAAGTCCCTAGAGCTCAAAGACTTGCCCTTGTATCTTAGAATGGAAATCTTGATCATGGCTATTAGATGTGTTTTAGTCATGATATAAAGTTGGTTTTGATTTGTGAAAATATGAAAATGATTTCAAAGGAATGTTAGAAGGATGTTTTAAAATGGTCTTGAGGTGAAAGAGTAACTTGGAATGTGTTAAAACTTTGATTTCTAAAATTCTTGGGATTTAGTAATGATTACCAAGCCTATGAATCAATTACCAGGATGGTTCTTGAAAGATTTTGGGTCTGGTAATCGATTATCAGCCTATGTAATCGATTACCAGGATTTTCTTCATCCAGAAACAGTTTTAGCTTTGGTAATCGATTACCAGTTCATGTAATTGATTACCATGATGTTCTTGTGCCCAACATGTTTTTGGTTCTATTAATTGATTACCATGCTCATGTAATCGATTACCAAGATGTATTTTAAGCCTGGACAAGTTTTTAATTTTGGTAATCAATTACCAGCACTGTAATTGATTACCAGAACCCCAAATGTGCAAATAAGTGTGTTCTAAGCAAAGTGAAATGGATTGGTGACCTTATATGCCTATGTGTTGTTGATGATTCCAATATGCTATTCATATGTATATATTGTTGAGCATTGCTTATGCATTAGCTAAGTTGGGTCCTTGACTTTTGGCATACTGGGTAGAGCATGTTTACTGCTATTAGATGATGATTGGTAATATGCCTATTAAATATGTGCAAAAGATGTGAATGCATATGCAAATAAATGATATGAGAATATTGTGGCATGATGAGATTATAATTGATTGGTTAAGATACATGATATATGAAAGTTATGAACATGATATGTTTTATGTTAAAATTATGATTACATGCTCACATTGCATTTCTAAATTTACATGCCTAAGATTAAGGTGACATAAAATATATGGAAGTGATCTTCTAGACTCCCAAGAGTTAAAAGGTATGAGAGGTGATCCAAAAAGGACCTTTTAGACTCAAGGAATTAATGGTTATGAAAATGATCCTATACCCCCTAACCCGCACTCTTAGGAGTTGAGAATTTGCTTATCAAAAGGATAAGTATAAGACTAGTGATGACTAGTTTAGGTATGAGCTTATAACCTAGAACTCTCAAAAGGGAGAGTATTAGGGTGGCCCCAAGGAAAAGAGAAAAAGCAGTTTAAGTCACCTAAAAGAATGAGTAATGTTGAAATAAATTGCATTTGTTATGCTATGTTCATTTAATGTGATCATATGACATCTCGCTCATGGCATTGACATGCATCCATGACTTAGTATGCTACATTCATGCATTAAGATTTGTGCTAAAATAAATGGGCCTGGCTAACGGTATTTGAAATTAATAAATAAACCTTATGCATATGTCCACTAATTTCATAATGCAACTCGGGTTGAGGACGTAAATGATGACACACATTAGAAGGCGAGAACTCTACTGAGATTCTTGTATAAGTTTCTCATCCTTTATTCTTTCTTTCCATCTCATCTTCAAGAGGTCGATGGTAACTTTCGTGATGTTCATTGACGTTTCCACCTGGGAGATACACCATGACAAGCTCACCGACGTATCATTTCATGGGTCATTGTGATGTTCGCCTTTTTATTTTCATGGAGTGTCCCTTTGTACACTCGGTTTCTAGCTTCAGGTTCTCTACCGCTACTCTATTTTCTAATGACCTCATCTTCGAGCGCACTAGCCCACACGAGGCGGTCTCCGTACTCCCTATTGCTTCTTGTCCAGGATATCCTAGTCTACATGCCATTATCGCCACCTCACCGTCCCTACGTAGTCAGACCCTTCAGAAGATTCACCCACCCAGATATACTGAGGGTTTTGCCCCTACCATTCCTATGATGGTGGAGGGTGGTAGCGGCGGGAGGCCATAGTCACGTAGCCAATGAGAGGGTTCTCCTGCTCATGGAGGAGCCACCCGACCTCCTGAGGTGCTCATGCTTCGTGCTTTATGTCTTGCCACACCTCGCGAGTTGGCCCAGTGGATTGGATAACTTCCTCCCTCCCAAGCTGACAATAGTATAAGCCGATTTCGACTCTTGGAGTGCCTATGCACGTGCGATGAGATACGATAGCCTTCTTTTGCTTTTTGATTATTAGAGGTTATCTACCCTAGGCGCACCCCCAATAGGAGTAGTAGGAGAGAGGCCTTTTATTTAGCTTGACTTTATTTATGGATATTATGGGATGACTATATATTTTGACCCCAACCTTTGTTGGTGGGCATGGTATAGCTCTTTCATGTATATTTTGGGTATGCAAAGTGGAACGATGATCTATATATATATATATAGTGTTGTTCTTATGCATGTGTTTATAATGTGGTGCTTTATGTATGTTCGTATCTTGTCATTATCCTTTTCCTTTTTTACACGATTCAGATGTTGCTCTTTATGTATGCATGGTGTATGTTTTGCTTATAAAGTAAAAAAAAAATTACCCGTATTTTCACTAAGGTAGTTTTGAAATTATTAAAGTAAGAATTGGAACTAAAGAGTAATGTCTAATAATTAACCGAAATGCATCGAAGGCATATTAAGTTAAATATTAGGGTGTTACAATATGCAAGGCATTGAAATATAAACATGAGATGCAAGAGCTTGAAATATAAACATGATGCAAATCCTTTTTTTATATCTTGCTAGAGCTCATTTAGGACTTTAAAGAATCAAACTTTCAACCCTAATCAATCTTAACAAAATGGAAGTGAGTTTTAGAGTCTTTTGACATTGTGGTTCCAAGAACCTCATTTCTTTAGACTTACCATCAAGCTCAAAGAAAAACCAACAAAGACAACCAACAATAAACCATTTTCCATACTCTTGTGAAACCAAAAATCAAGCCTTGAGCTTTAGAGGTCAAACACATGATGGTTTCACAACCAACAATCAAGAAACCCTCATCATTAAGGTATGACCTTGAACATTAGAAAGGAAAATATTTCAAAAGAACTAACAAGTATTCTACAATCGTCATTCTCTAAAACCGAGAAATGAACTAAACCTTGGGCTTTCAGAGGTCAAACACATGGTGGTATCAACCCCACCAACAAGATTTCTCATCATCAAGCCATGGTTTTCAATCATCTAACAACAACAAAACCAAAAAAAGAAAGAAAGAAAAAGGAGATTTCAAACTAAAAAGGGGAAGAAGAAGAACAACAACAACCCAATCATTCAATCATCACCAAATGTGAAAAATGAAAGACAAGAAATAGAGAAAGTACTCAAAATAGAATCCCTACCAAGGTTGTTTCTTAGTTGAAAAAATGAGGAAGCTTGATCTTGAAATGCAAAGGCTATGCGTCTTAGAAATGATCTATGGTGAAGGTATAGTGGTTTGAGGTGGAAAGGAGGTGGAAGATGGAGGTGGAAGAGGAAGAAGAGATAAGGCTATGAGTTGAGAGAAGAAATAAAGGGATTTTAGAGTATTTTTTTGACACAAAGCTCTTGCAAAAAAAATGAGTGGTAAGAATGAGAGTTTTTTATGAGTGTGTTAGTGTTAAAAATGAAATATGAAAGGGAAATGGGGAAGGAAACCAGTTAGCCTCCAAGTGGTTTTGAGGGGAAATTTCATGTCTCATATGTGTTAGGAACTTAGATTATGATAGATTTAATTAGGGAAAAAGTTAGGGATTGGTAATTTGGTAATTAAGGCTTCTAAGACAAGGTTTAAGGATTGTCTTGTAATTTATTTTGAATTAACCTCAATTAGTTTTGAAATTCAAATTTTTACGAACACATTCCTTAATTTAGGGAATTAGAGAAAAAAAATGTTATTTGCTATGATATGACAATGTCTTTAATCTAAAAAGGGAATTTGAACTTTCTTAATCAAACTTAGGCCTTAATTAACCTCACATAAATAATTTGACTCAAAATTAATAGATAAAATTAATTTATCTTTAATT
>JAMLFY010000005.1:3910806-3969268 GCA_030441495.1 Dalbergia oliveri | reverse complement strand
TAAATTACTTTAAGTTTGAGGTAGAGTAAGCTCGATAATTGGAGTCTGAAGGAGATATAATAAATAGTTGGGTAAAATTCCTTGATGTATCAAGAAATGACATTTCATCCCATTTATTTGAAAAACCTACACTCCACCCATTTAACTAAGGGTATGTTTGGTGTTTCTCTTTATAATTTATTTTTTATAAATTATATAGATAATTGGGGTAAATCCACGTGACCATCTATAGGACCCGTGTCCAAGCTTTGGTGGTAGCCGAGTCTACGACCCATATTTCTAGTCTAGCACACAACCCCAGAGCTTGGTCATAGGTCGAGTAGTGGGTGCCAAGGTGTCATGACCAAGTTGTAGGTTTTTCAAATGAGGTGAGGTATAGTTTTTCAAATAAATGGAGTGGAGTGTCATTTCTTAATACCTCAAGGGAGGAAAATGCATTTTACCCTAAAAATAATTATAAAATAATTAATTTATTCTAAATTATATTGATAATCTGGGGTAAATCTACGTGGTTAATCTATGGGACCAATGTCTAAGCTCTAATGGTTCGGGCAAGCTCCGCCTATTTTTTAGTTCATAGCCCTTGAGCCTAGGCATAGACCGAGAGTTGGTCCGAAATGTCATGACCAAGGTGTAGGTTTTTCAAATGGGATGGAGTGTAAGTTTTTCAAATAAATGTGGTGGAGATAAGGCTTGGCTGATGGATGATGAGGTAATTTGGCTAGAGGCAACGTCGGAGCTAACCGAACGCCTATAGAGCTCGTCCTAAAGGAGAGGTCTCGAACTAGCTTATGTCAAGGCTCGGCGGAAGATGGAAAGGATATTAGTTGGAAAATGTGGAACTCATTAAGAGGAAATAGAGCTTGACTTAAGAGGCATGACTCGGCTAATAGGTGGCAGAGACTAGGATGCATATAGTGGAGGTTAATTAGAGATCGTAACGAAGCTCGGCCTCAAGGTGATGAGCTCAACCAGAGATAGCAATTAAGATTGGCCAAGAGGAGGGTGAATCTTGGCCGGGTCATGGTGAGGTGAACCAGAGATGGCAATTAAGCTTGGCCAAGAGGAAATGAGTTGACTGGCAACAGAGCTTACCCTGGAGGTGATGAGGTCAACCAGGGATGGCAATGGAGCTTGGACAGGAGGTGACTGAGATTGGCCACCAGACGTGAAGGTCAGAAACAGATGGTGAAGGCCAACTGGGTTGTAATGGAAGGATCTCTAGGGATCGACCACGTAGGATCTTCAAAGATCATGGTAACTTTGCTTCGAAGTCCATGATGTATTGAGTTTCTTCCATAGAAATCTTGTATTGATGAAAACAATTAAATGTGAGAAATTTCTTAAGCCATGGAAATAAATGAGAATCAATGATAGTAAATATAAGTGAACACAACATGAATTTGCCGAGTCAGAATCCATCTCGTATAGAAGGCTCTGCATTTTGGTTATCCACTAATGAGCCTTCCCATTGATGAAGAACATGCCATAATTGCCGGAGAAACAAAATGTCGAAATGAAAAATTTGATGAAAGAAACCAATAACTAAAGAGTCAAGATGAAATTTTTGAAAGAATAATAGCTCATTGTTTCTTTTTGAAAGAAACCATGCTCCACCAATTACACTCACAATTGTATTATGATTAAAGAGTTACCATCAAATGCACATCTACTAGAAAGCTTAAAATTTGAGTTTCAAAAGTTGCAGGAAGCAAAAAGTGGACTCATAACTACATTAAATGAACTGAAATGAAGAAATAAATAATGTCTGTAAGTAGTTCTATAAGAGGCTCCAAGCATTTTGGGGGGAAATTGGATCACTGGTAAAGCCATGTTGGATTTTGGCATTAATGGGGCTTGCTGGATGTCTTGGTTTTAAGGTATAAGGCAATCCAACATTTTGGGGGCAAGATGAAATTTTGATAGAACTAAATGTAGTATAATTAGAACTAATTGTTTATTTCAATTTGAATTAGAAGACTTTACAATCAACGTGTTTAGTGAGATATGCAAGAGCTAGCATTTTGATATGAAGCTGTTAGTATAATAAGATATCCAATAATAGTCTATTCAGTCACATTATAATCTTAGTTCCATGGGTTGTCATGTGTCCATAGACTTGTTTAACATTATTTAATCTGAATGAATTAGGAAAAAATATTTAGCTTATATCAAGTGTAAGAGGACTTATGTTTAAGTAAAATTTACACAAATATCAAGAATAAGAAATTAAAAGGAGGTATCAATAGGAGCTAAGCCTTCTATTACCATAGAACATCTTTGAATGTCTTATAATAAACATAACATGAAACTCGAGTTGATTGTACTACAAACACACTAAAAACATTGCATTACTACAGACAAATTGGATAGACAACTTAAAGTTCATTAGGCCTAACAAATGTGATATAAATGTAAGCATTACAAAATGACATCATTGCAAGTCTGTCCCGAGACAATGGGCTTAGACTTCATCAACAACTTGCTATTTTAAAGAACAAACCAGGTGTATTCATCAGTCCTCATGTTCTTTCACAAATTTTCTCATTTTGGTAGAAGAATAATGACAATCATCAGGAGAGAAGTTATAAGGCTTTGTGATCCAAGCTTCGCCATGACATATGTGTAGGTATAAAAGTGCATGAGAAGAGGGGTTGAATCGTGCTTTGCCTCTTTTCATATTTGAAATATTTAACAAAAGAGCTATCAAGCATTAAGCTTGAAGTGCGTGGAAATAGGATTAGTTGTTTCAAAAGTAGTTTTCTGAAGCCTTTAGTATATAACAGAAATGTTAAACGGATATATGAGGAATAAACAACATAATATATAATGTAAAATAGTCAGAAAAGAAGAAGATATGACACAGGAGATTTATCCTGTTTGGCCAAAACTACTTACATTCAGGATTCAACACATGTTGAGGTTTCACTAAATATTTTTCTAGACAAATGAAAGAACATGGATAGTCTTTACATTATCCTTCCCAAGCTTCTCGTATGACTAGTAGACAACCCCTCCTGACACAACCTGAGTAGTTATTCACAAGCCTCTCCAAGCTGAACCCAATCAGGAGACAACCCTACTATCACATTGAAAGTATTTATTCACCAGCCTTCCCAAGCTAAATTGAGTAGTCTTTTCCTAGCCTCTCCAGCTGAACTCATGACCAGGAGATAACCCCGCTGAACGTTAAAAGTAGTTATTCACCCTTAAAATGAACTGAGTAGTGTTTCCCTAGCCTCTCTAAGTTGAACCTCTGACCAGTAGACAACCTGTCACATTGTAAGTAGTCTTTAACTAGCCTCTCCAAGCTATCTCACACTAATCACTATTGGATCAAGGATGCAAAGGTTTGTATTTGGATTGCCACTCAAACTAACCTATACTCAAGTTTCCTTAAAATATACATAAATAACTTGGGATAACTTGAATGACTTCTTTCTATCATTCCTTCATGGGAAGAACATATATCTATTCAAGAACGTAGAAAGAAGATTTTTACAAGGAAACTGATTACATGATGTGATGAACTTTATAGGATGTGAGGAGAGATTTTCAGAGTTTCCACTCTTGAGTAGCGTCAATCTCATATCTTTAAAAGCACATCATCTTTATTTATAGATGGTCTTCCTTATGCCCGTTGCCCTGATCAGATCTTGAAATGACACGTGTTGATCATCATTTGTGTATTGGAAAAGCAATTTAAAAGAGTAGCCGTTGTTTTTAACTGTTGCAGAAGCCGTTGCAAAATTGAGGTTTCTGATGCTACTTCAGAAATTACTCTTACTTTTTGAACGTGATTTTTAACTCTTTCTTCTAGAAGCTAAAGTTCTTGACCAAGTTGGTATAAGAGATAACTCGTTTTTGAAACCAGGTTTGGCTTTAAATTTGAATTTCAAAAATTCAAATTTCCCTCATTTCCAGGAACGTCAGCTGCTCACATTGAAGTGAGCTTTCTGATGTGTGGTATCAATTCCTTGATGAATCTTTAGTCTTCTGATCTTCAATCCAAACTTTATGATGATGAAAGATTTATGATCATGATAGTTGAAGATTGTGTAACACGTTGTTCTCAAGAGTTTGCTTGATATCTTCATTTTGAGCGTACTTTCTAATGTCAACGTTACTTTCTGAAGTCTCGTGCCTTGGTTTCTTGCCCTTGTTTTGATTTCTATTTATTTGTATGACATGTGTAACACCTAATATTTAACCTAACACGCCTAGGACACGTTTAGGTTAATTATTAGTTATTACTCTTTTGTTTTAGTTTATATCTTTTGACTTGGAAATACTTTAGTAAAAATAGGGGTAAATTTTTTTTTCGAACCTTTTAAAACACTACATGAGTCGTGCGTATAAGTAAGACCCGTCATTTATCTATCATGACATAAAGGGAAGATAAAACTCTTTATAGGCATATACAAAATATAAACACGAGGCTTTATGAACATGATCACACCATCATATATGTACATATAGGTAGCACAAGCATTAACCGTTCCATGACTGACACCAAAACAAACCACTAAGATAGTATTATGCCCATCATCAAGGGTTGGGCTAGTTCCAGTCATTACAAGAAACATAAACAGTATATACATAGAAACTAGTATCACTTTACTAACGATGCTCTCAAGAGGGGGGAAGGTAGCCAGGCACCTGAGCGCGGTCAAAGGGGTAGTGAGTCGACCCATGTGATGAACATGGGCTCCGGCGTGGACGGGTGACTCCTGACAGCGTGTTGGACTCCCCATAGGCTGCATCACTGTGGCCTTTCCATCTCTGCCACTTCCCACATCTCTAGGAGGGTGGGAGGGAACCCTGAAGAGTGCTGGGAAGGAGATCTTGTGATTGATGACCATGGCTGAGGAGGTTGAGGAGGTGATCGAGGTGTGTAAATCGGGAAGTCACGGATGGCAAATGCAGGACGGCCACGAGGAGGTTCTCACGCGGACGGGCGCGCTCGAAAATATTCAGTGAAAGGGGTAGCGTGGAGACAGAAAGCTGGTAACTTGGTGCATGAAAGGGGTCTAGAAAATGACAGGTGACTGCACATCGACCCATAAAATGATAAGATTGATTGGTAGGATCGAAATACATTTCCCAGGTGGGAGTCTCAATGTGAATCATGAATGTGGCCATCACCCTCTGAAGACGAAATGGAAAGAAAAGAGGAAATGAGAAATTTGAACATGAATTGCAGGAGGACTCTTGCTTCCAAACATGTGTCATCATTTTTGTCTTCAGGAACCTTGGGTTTCATTATGAAAACAATGGACATAATAAGATTCATTTATTAAGTTTAAAAACCGTTAGGAGGCCCGTGTTTTTTAACATAATTCTTAATGCTATAAGTGCATCATACCTCATCATAAATGCATGTTAATGCCATATGAACACATATCGCAATAATCAAAATAAATCAATATGGAATAAAGAACACAAGCTATCATAACTTGATCTTTCCTCTTTAATATCATAGGTGACTTAACTTTCCTCTCTCTTCTAAGGGCTATCCTACTACTCTCTTCTCTTGAGAGTTCTAGGTTATGGCTATACCTAACTAGTCATCACTAGTCTAGTGCGGGATAGGGGGCATAGGATCACCTTTCAAACCATTAATCCCTGAGTCTAAAGGATCATTTTTTTGGGTCACCTCCTATAACCATTAATTCCTAAGTCTAAAGGATTCCCTTATTGGATCACCTCTCATAACCATTAATTCCTGGAGTCTAGAGAATCATTTCCATGTGTTTATGTCACCTTTAGTATTAGGATGTTATCTAGAGATGCAAACATAAGCATACAGTCATAATCATCATCATAACTCATGGTTCAACATTTTATGTACAAGAATAAAATTGAAACAAGAAAAGAGAATAGAATTTTAGGAAAAATTAATTTTGGCTTGATAGCCTCAGCTACATCTACATATCCCTTAGTGCAATGGGAACTCAAAGCCACGTAATTCTAAATAAAATATTCATTGGTTGATTGATTTTATCTTCTTTGAAAAGGAACTAAGAGCATCAAACTTAACCAAAATATTAAGCATCAATAGAAAGTAAGTTGCATCAATATTGCAGGATACATATAGATCTATAATAATAGCATATATAATACTTAGTGCAAAATAACAAAATAATTAATACTTAAGTATATCCTTTAAAGAATGCTACACGAAACCTAATGTTAAAACTGTCCTATATATATCTATATATATATACCTATTATTGTTGTTTTTTTTTTAACTTACACAAAGAATAATATCCCTCACGTACACAGTATATAAATTACAACATCATTTCATAGATGAGTTAAAGAAAAAAAAGCAATAATAGGTGTATAAATATATATATATACATGCATTATTTCACATAGCATTAAATATTTATTATCATTATTCTTCTTTCATTTTATTTTTATTATATTTTCATGACAAGCACCAGTTAATAGTAGATTGGAACATGTAATTAACTTGAATCAAACACAAACAAAATGAGATAATCATAACTAAGACATCAATAGTCTTAATTATTATTATTACTATTGTATATTTTTAACAAACGCTTAATGTGAAAACTTAACCCAAAAGTTTAAAATCTCTAATAAGACCAAACTCCAATTTAAACCAACGAAACTAGAAATCCGCATAACAACAAAGGAATAATTCCCAAAAAAAAATTTCCAACTAAACTTAAGCCTACAAAAAAGATAAACCAAACTCAAAATCATGCACCCAAATAAAAACTAGAACCCAATAAGTCCTAAAAACAAGCCCACTAAAGGAAATCTAAAAATAAGACCCCCAACAACCATTTTTTAAAAAAAGAACCAAAATTTCTTTTTGAAAAAGAAACTCCAAAGCCCAATTCTATATTTCCCGTCAATTCTAAATACTATTAATAAAACAACCTACGTAAAAAAAAAAACTGATTCTAAACAATCCATTCAAAAACAAAAAGAACCAAAGCCCAAACCCACCAAACAAAACAAAAACGGCCCAACAAGTCTCCATTTTTCTTAAAAATAACTGAATGATAGCACACACTCATGCACTTAAAACATAAAACAAAATTCTCACACACACACACACACACTCATGAACACAAAACATAAAACGCTCACAATACTGAGAGAAAGAAAGGAAGACACAAGAGAGAGAAAGAGAGAGCGGAGATGAGATAGAAGGAGTGAGGCCGCGAGGGAAAGACGGCAGAGGACACCGCCGCGGTGTCCATGGTGGCGGCGGTGCGCGGCTAGGCGGAGAAAAAGGGCGGCCTACGAACGGCGGTGGTGCGAGAGGGAGGAGAGAACGGTGACTGCGGCGATGAGAAGTTGAGGCTCGCAGCTGAGGGTGCATGCAAGGGCAGAGGTGAGAGGTGGCCAAGGGAGAGCCTAATCCGCCACCGGTGGATGCGCGGCGGCTTGGCAGGAGTTCGATCTACGACCACGACGCGAGGAGGAGGGAGGTTGCGGTCCGATCTCATGGCTGTGGAAAGAGGGGTTCGTGGAGTGCATGCAAAAGGGGAGGGTGGCCGGCGGTGGTTCACAACTGTTTTGGTTTTAGGTGATGATCATGGTGGTTGGCTGAGGAAGAGGAGGCCGCGGCAAGGTGAGGGGAGGCCGCGGCAGGCACGGCGGTTGGCAGCGGCGCGGTGGTGAGGCTGTGGATTCCCTCGGTGGTGGTGGTGGCAGGGAAAGAGATCAGGGTAGTCCGAGGAAGACGCGGCGGCTGGAGTCACAACTAAGGAGGCGATGGCAGCGGCGGTAACAACCGCGACTTCACATCCCTTCTCTCTCATTTTTTTCTTTATTAATTCATGGGTATTTTGACCGAGATTGGCCTAATCTTGTGCTTGGCCTCTATTTTTATTTATGCTGAAATTTAGAAAAATGATTGGATGCTGGATTGTTATTGAATTTATGGACTCTCTTGCTGTGTTTGGTTGTGGATTTGTTTCATATTTTGACTGTATTATATTTTTGGGTTGTGATTCCTTTTTCTTTTTGGAAATTCAAAGGAAATAGTATGGATGATTTGGCTAGGGGTTTTGATTAGAAGAAGATTGGGGTTTATGCATGGCTACAATGTGGCTGTTGTGTTTGGTTTGCGTCGCTGTGGAAGGGTGTGGTTTACTGGGAACTTGAAATGGCAAACAAATTACAATATGAACCAATGCCTATTAGCTTCCCTAAATTATGGTTTCTCTTTCTCTCGGTTCAACCCCAAATCTCAGTTTTTGTTTTTGTGACTTTCAATTTCTTAAGTGCTTGAAGATAAAAACTCTCTCTTTATCTTTGAATATGAAGATAGTAACCAAAATTGAAGGTACTAATCATGAAAGTATGGTGAGACGAAGAGGTTAAAGGTTTAGATTTTTTTCAGTGATAGATGATGAAGATGGAAGTCCGTTCCTACAGGGGTTCATAGGCTCCTCAAATACCGATGCTCCCCTGACTATTTTGATAATTAATCTTTAATTCCATGCTATTCATGGGATGGGGAAGAACCCACACTAACTTGCCTCCCATGACGCTGCAGGTGCTGAATATTTCATTATAGAGCCCATTTTTTTCATTGCAAGGAGAGCAGGAATGGAGATGAATGCCGTGTCCCCCTCCTTTTTTTTTGCTGCAACTTAATATGCCCATCATAACTATTTTTATATTATTTGTGTAACTTGGCAAGGAATTAGAGACAATAATTAGTTTATAGTGTCTGAAATAAAAAGTTTCACCAATCTACAATTATAGCCATAAATATAAGAAAATATATGTCACTATTCTAGTCTGAGCGAAACAGGTATGCTATGTTCATCATAATCACACACATATGCCAAAGCATGCCCTGCAATGAATATGTTTAATATATATATATATATATATATATATATATATATATATATATATATATATATATATATATAAAATTACAATAGCAATCTATTTTTAATAATTTGGTATATTTTAAAATTTAAAGTTTTTATGTAACAGTTATAGAAATCAAATTTATTTTACAATAACTATATAATTTAATAATGTTGTACTCATATATATCGTATCAAAATTAGTAATGTCATATATAAAGCACCAAAATAATTTAAATCAACCTAAGACTACAGTTAAACACTATTTTCCACACACCACTCACTCAAATAAATTTTTATCTTAATGATAAGTCTTTAGATTCAAGTTTGGTAGAGAAAATCTAAATTTCCAGAAAGTACTAATCTTCAACTTCAAAATAATTAAAAACAATAATTAACGTAATGATGTCTTTTAATAAGTTATTAAGAGGTTAAAATTAATCAGGAAGACTACAATTATCCAGGAATTAATCGTTTAAGGTAATCAACTCTTAATTTGACCCAGTCTAATCTTAATTAATCACAATAATCACACAATTAAGACCAATTGAGAATCTGGATATTACATTTCTCCCCTCCTTAAAAAGAATTTCGTCCTGGAAATTTGTTACCTGAGTAGCTAGTTATTACGACTTTTATTTTCCAAACTCTAACTCCCATGTAAGACTTTCCGCCTCCGCCCAGCCACTTCTACAACGGTGTAGTCTTATTCCTCAAACCGTCTTGACTTTGTCCACGATCCTCGTGGGTGGCAAGTTAAAGGTCAGGTCTTAATGGATTTGTTCTGCTTTACATGACTAGGGTGGTCCCATCTATTCTCTAATGAAGACAGAAGACGTCATGAAAGTTGGATAGATTTGGTGGCAAGGCTATCCAATATGCCACGACCCAACTCTATCAAGAATTTCAAAGGGACCAAGGAATCTAGGGCTCAACTTTTTTTTGACTCTCATGGCTCGTCCCTATGCTTGTGTGGGGGTGATCCTAAGGAATACATGCCCTTCCTCTTGGAATTCCAATGGCTTTTGCCATTTATCCGCATAGCTTTTCTATCGACTTAAGCAGTAAGGACCTTATTCCTAATCCTCTGATTTGCTTTCGTTTCTTATAATTTTGTGCCTTAACATACTTGGTTCACCAGGTTCATACCAACACAAAGAAGATTCACCTTTTTCCATACAAGGCCTTAGATCTGCCATACCAATGCTTGCCTGATAACTGTTGTTATATGCAAACTCGATCAACGGTAAGTATTTATCCAAGCTTCCTCTCCTGTCCAAACATAGGCTTTCAACATATCTTCTAAGGTTTGTATTGTCCTTTCTTATTGTCCATCCGTCTAGGTGGTAAGCCGTCTCAAGAACAACTTCGAACCATGCCTTCTGAAGGCTTTGAAAAAACGTGACGTGAATCGCGAAACAATCTGAGATTATCGACGGATTTTCCATGCAGCCTTACAATCTCTCTGGATATATAATTGAGCCAGCTTGTCCAATGATACATTGCCTTAATGGATAGAAAGTGAGCCGACTTCGTCAGCGATCCACAATCACCCATATGGAGTCATGGCTAGCCTAGGTCTTGGGTAACCCCATGAAATCCATCGAGATACTATCCCACTTCCATTCGGGAATCGACAAGGGTTCTAACATTCTAAAAGGTTTCTGTGCTTAATCTTCACCTTTGATAGACTAAGCACTTGCTCACCTATGTGGCCATGCCTCGCTTCAACGAGCCACCAAAACATCTTTAAATTGTGATACATCTTGGTGGTCCTATGAATAGTGAAATGGCTCTTATGAGCCTCCTCCAAAATCTCTTCGAAGGTCATCACTGGCCGGCACACAAATTCTGACTCAAACCTCCATGGTTTATTAGTTCCAAGGGCGAATCCCTTCAACTTTCCTCTTCTATCGCCTCCAAGGTCTCCTTAAACTCCTTGTCTTCTTGTTGAGCTCTAAGTGATTCTTTCCTTGAAGTCACTCGTCAAACTAAGATGACACATCCTTATACCTCCAAGGGTCACGTCATCCCCAAATTCAGGTCTCTAAATCTCTCAATCAACTCCACCTCTCTAACCATCATCTAAGACAGGTGTAATGACTTTCGACTCAGGCATCAACCACCACATTAGCCTTGTCCTGATGATAGCTTAATCCAAAATCATAATCCTTTAGGAATTCCATCCACCTTCTCTCCTCATATTCAATTCCATTTGATCAAAGAGGTACTTGAGACTCTTGTGATCAGAGAACACTTCAAACTTTACTCCATACAAATAATGCTTCCATATGTTCAAGGCGAACATGCGAGCGCTAATTCTAGGTCATGGGTGGGGTAGTTTGTCTCATGAGGCTTGAGTTGTCTAGACGCATAGGCTACAACTTGCCTATTTTGCATTAACACACAACCCAAATCTCTCCCCAAGCGTCACAATACACCTCAAAGGGTGCATTGGGGTCATGCAAAACTAACGCTGGGGTTGTGGTTAACTTCATCTTTAGCTCCTGGAGCTCTTTTTACATTCTGAGTCCATGTAAAGAGTATTCTTCCTAGTAAGCTTGGTCAAGGGTAAAGAAATTGAGAAAATCCCTTAATGAACCTACAATAATATCTTGCCAAACCTAAAATGCTTCATATCTCCGTCACCATAGTAAGTCTCTCCCAGCTCATCACGCCTCTATCTTACTAGAATCTACTACGATACCCCTTTTGACACCACATGTCCTAAGAATTTCACTTCCTCTAGCCAGGAATTCACACTTAGATAGCTTTGCATACAACTTTTTTTCCTTCAAAATCTCCAATACTACCCTTAAATGACGCTCATGCTCCTCGCGAGTCTTCGAATAAATGAGTATATCATCTATGAAAACAACCATGAACTGATCTAGATAGGGCTAAAATCATATTCATGTAGTCCATGAATAAGCAGGAGCATTGGTCAAACCAAACGACATACTGTGAACTCAAAGTGGCCATACTGGGTTAAGGCAGTCTTGGGTATGTCCTCATCCCTTACTCTAATTTGATGGTATCCTGACCTCAAGTCAATCTTCGAGAATACACTGGGCCCTTAACTATCCATCAAATCATCAATCCTAGGCAAAGGGTACTTATTCTTCACGTCACTCATTCAAACTGCCTATAGTCTATGTAAACCCCATACTCCCATCTTTCTTTTCAATAAACAAAACCGAGGCTCCCCATGGTGATGTACTAGGTCTCACAAACTTTTCTCTAAAAGCTCTTCTAATTGAGTCTTCAACTCGATCAACTCTATGGGTGACATCCTGAGGGTGCTATGGAGACAGGCCCACTCCTGGGACTAACTCTATAGCGAACTCTATCTCTCTCTTCCTAGGAACTGGTATCTCATTTGAAAATACCTCAGGATAGTCTCTTACCATGGGTACATCATCAATGTTCTCCTCAAAGTTTACATCACGGCGGCTAGAGAATACATATCCCTTACTCTCTTTCCTGGAACAGTTGACCTCTACAACACTTAGGTAAAGGCTTAAAGGCTTACTATGTACATCAGGTATGGGGAAAAGATGACAGGTGTAACAATCTAACAGTACACGGTTCAGCGTAAAGCCAATCCATGCCAAGAATCATGTCTAGACCATGCATGGGTACACATATCAAATCTAAGACAAAAGGTCTACCTTGAGTGATGAAATGACAATTCAACAACATCTACTTGTCCTAACAGGGCTTTGGTAGGTGTGGAAATAGAAAGGTCATAAGGGAATTGACTTATGCAATTGTAAGGATTTAACACTATCATGTGATATGAATGAATAAGTTGGCCAAGTTATAGAGGACAATTAAGATCCTACCGTTCATTTCACACTTACCTTCTATAAGGTCGTTGGATTTTGCCGAGTCTTCCGCATTGAGGGTAAAGACCCTCCCTTGGTGTTGTGGTCTGGTGTAGGGCTGTCGGGTTCCTCCTGAGCACTCTAACATAATGGCCTGGCCTTTCACACTTGAAACACACTCCCTGGCCCATCAAGCAAGGTCGATCTCCATGTGACTTCCCATACTTAGGACATGGTAGGAGGTAGGAGCTGGGGGTGCCAGGGAGGCCCTCTGGGTGTTTGCCTCTGGGGCCATTCAATCCCCCATGATGAAAAGTCTTCCTAGAGCCCTATGGTCTGAATTGCGGTTTGAACCTTGGAGCTTGCGATGCCAACTTCCCAGTGAAGTTCTTGCCCTTGACACGTTTAGCTTCTTATGGCCATCTTCAATAATGCGGCATTTGTTGACTAGGTAGGAAAGTCCCTAATCTCCAAATGTGTAATGGCAACATTGATCTCCGCTTCAGCCCAGCTTCATACTTAACACACTTCTAGAACTCGTCGGGGTTCCCTTGAAAGATCCTTGAAAACTTAATTAACTCCTCAAACTTTGCATGTACTGCAACGTCATCCCTCCTAGGTTAGTCATGAACTCACATCCTTGGCATCCATCGATGCCAAAAGTACTTTTCATAGAAGCAAGTCTTGAACATCTCCTAGTTAATCATGGTGCTCAATGCCTCTAACAGTCTTCTGGTGCAGCCTGCAAAACTCATCATCTACCTCTAGCATAAAAGTAGTGAAAGTTACCTTCCTTCTTCGATGCAGGTGATCATCGAAGATCTTCTCCATGCTCTTAATCCACTCATTAGCCTGGTTGGGATTCGAAGCTCCTATAAACAACGGTGGGTTTGCCTTGCAAAACTCCCAAATTAGGCACGCTCGTGACCCTTGGCATTGTTAGGGCCACGACCAGCTTCGCCCTAGCAATCCATCCTTTCAAACATCATTTGCATGGCCCTTACCATGTTCCTGAGGGCTTGGGACGGTCTCATTGCCTTGCTTGCCTCCTTCGAGGTCCTATTTGTGGTTGTACCATCAATCCTTGAGCACACAAAACAACAAAACACTGAGGTGATTAGACCCAATACTTCATGTTAAGTGAGCTAGTTACCGTGGCACACACATATACAAGGAGTCATGTATCTCTATCCTATAGCTTATCTTAAAACAAAGCATTACACATGACATAACTATCGCATCATGCTTAAGAAGCATAGTCAATCCAATCATCATTCTCCATGAAAACCAAACTCTCTCGATACCAAAATTGTAACACCCTAATATTTAACCTAACATGCCTCACGCGTTTAAGTTAATTATTAGTTATTACTCTTTTGTTTCAGTTCTTATCTTTTGACTTGGAAATACTTTAGTAAAAATACGGATAAATTTTTTTTTGAACCTTTAAAACAATATGTGAGCCATGCGTATAAGTAAGACCCTTCATTTGTCTATCATGACATAAAGTGAAGATAAAACTCTTTATAGGCATATACAAAATATAAACACGATGGCCTTATGAACATGATCACACCATCATATATGTACATATAGGTAGCAAGCATTAATCGTTCCATGACTCACACCAAAACAAATCACTAAGATAGTATTATGCCCATCATCAAGGGTTGGCAGTTACAATCATCACAAAAAACATAAACAATATATACATAGAAACTAGTATCACCCTACTGATGATGCTATCGAAAGGGAGGAAGGTAACCAGGCACGTGAGCGGGTTTAGCGGGTGGCGAGTTCGACCACGAGATGAACATGAGCTCCCCGCGTGGATGGGTGGCTCCTTTAACGATGTGCTAGACTCCCTCAAAGGCTCATCACTGTGGCTTCTCCATTTCTACCACTTCCCACATCTCCGGAATGGTGGGAGCGGCCCGAAGAATGCTAGGAAGGAGATTCCTTCGACGATTCGACCATAGCTCGGAAGGTCGAGGGGTGATCAGGTGTGAAACGGGAAGTCACGGATGGCAGATGCGGCAGTGTGGCCACGAAGAGGCTTCTCGGTACGCGGAGGCATGCTCAAAAATAAAATCATTAGTGAAAGGGGAGCTGGTAACCAAAAGCTAGTAATTAGGTGTGTGAAGGACGGTCTAAGAATGAATAGGAGGAACCACACATCGACCCACAAAATGATAAGACTGGTTGGTAGGATCGAAATGCATTTCCTAGGTGGGAGTCTCAATGTAAATCATGAATGTGGCCATCGCCCTCTAAGATGAAATGAAAAAGAAAAGATAGGAAAGAGAAATTCTAACATGAATCGCAGGAGGACTCTTGCCTCCAGACATGTGTCATCATTTTCGTCTTCAGGAACCTCGAGTTTCATTATGAAAACAATGGACATAGTAAGATTCATTTATTAAGTTTAAAAGCCGTTAGCCGAGACCCGTGTCTTTTAACATGATTCTTAATGCTATGAGTGCATTAGACCTCATCATAAATGCATGTTAGTGCCATATGAACACATATCGTAATAATCATAATGTAACATCCCCGTTGCTTTATGGATTGCCGACTGTCCCCACAAACTAACACGGGTTTTCACGTGCTTTGTCCTCACTCACACTCTTCCTGGAAAACTTCCAACTAAGTCACCCATCCTAAAATTACCCAAGTCAAGCACGCTTACCTTGAAGTTCTTTCGTGATGGGCTACCGAAAGAAAGATGCATCTTTGTGGCATAGGTAGTACCAATCAATTCATATAAGCCCTCTTTAACTGGATAATCCCATACCTATACAATACTCAGGATCCTCTCATTCTGGTGTGTACCGTTTATTCATGTACCCCTCCGCTTGGAGGCAGTCGCTCCTTGCCGTGCCTTCTCGCAGGCGATTACTCTCCGCCTCGTCCCGTTACATGCCCACCAGCTTCCGCTTGGTTCGTCCTCAAACCACACCGTACCTAGGTCATAGGCTCTAATACCATTTGTAACATCCCGCCCTTAGAACGACGACCGTCCACAAACCAACACTGGTTTTTCAGCGTGCTTTGTCCTCACTCACACGCTTCCTGGAAAACTTCCAGGAGGTCACCCATCCCAAAATTATCCCAAGTCAAGCACGCTGAACCTGAGTTCTTTCGTGATGGGCTACCGAAGAAAGATGCAACACAGGTCTTTAGCGTGCTTTGTCCCACTCACACGCTTTTGAGACTTCCAGGGGTCACCCATCCCAAAATTCAAGTCAAGCACGCTGCTAGAGTTCTTTCATGATGGGCTACCGAAGAAAGATGCATCTTGAAAGAACTCCACGAGCGTGCTTGACTTGGGATAATTTTGGATGGGTGACCTCCTGGAAGTTCTCCCAGGAAGCGTGTGAGTGAGGACAAAGCACGCTGAAAAGATCCGTGTTGGTTTGTGGCAACCGTCAATCTATAAAACAGGAGGATGTTACAAATAACCAATCAATATGGCATAAAGAACACAAACTATCATAACTTGATCTTTCCTCTTTAATATCTTAGGTGACTTAACTTTTCCTCTTCCAAAGGCCACCCCACTACTCTCTTCTCTTGAGAGTTCTAGGTTATAAGCTCATATTTAACTAGTCGTCACTAGTCTAGTGCAGGATAGGGCATAGGATTACCTTTCATAACCATTAATCCCTGAGTCTAAAGGATCACCTCCTTGGGTCACCTCTTATAACCATTAATTCCTGAGTCTGAGGATCATTTCCATGTGTTTTATGTCACTTTTAGTATTAGCATGTTATCTAGAGATGCAAATATAAGCATAAGTCATAGCCATCATCATAACTCATGGTTCAGCATTTTATGTACAAGAACAAAATTGAAACAAGAAAAGAGAATAAAATTTTAGGAAAAATTTTAGGAAAAATTAATTTTGGCTTGATAGCTGTTAGCTATGCTCACGTATCTCCTAGTGCAATGAGGAACTCAAATGTCACGGCCCGACTTGGAACGTGACCCCACATGAGGAGTCCCATCCCACGTAAGCCTTTGGGTGACATGTCTCTCTTAAATGCATATAATATATATAATATTATACTTAAAAGAGGATTTTCTTCTAAATCAATATCATTTTCTCTATTCCTAACATAATATTTAATATTCAAACTTTGAAAACCCTTTGGTAATTCGTTCTAATTTTTTTCAAAATCATAAACTAATCCATTCACATGGTATAAAATCTTAAATTTGATAACTTGCCTAACCATTTAAAACTGAATCATAACTACATGACGGATCAAATACATAATCTAATCAAAACCGATAGTTGAAATCCATACTTAAACTCTGAAACATATAGGGAATACATAAACTTTGAAAATAGCTACAGCATTTAAAATACATGCGCGGCTCCAAACCGCCCCTAATACTACTGAACCTTCTAATACTAACATAAACCTCTACTAAGCCTTACTCCAAAATAAGGCTCACCATTGGGAAAATGCCGAGTCAAGCAAACTGGGCTGAACTAACCTGGACCTACAACTATGAAAGGAAGGGAGAAGGATGAGTTAACAAACTTAGTGAGCTCTCACCCATCACCTACATGGGACAACCAAGATATATATATATATATATATACATGTAGCAAGCATAAATCATTTGATATTTACATACATAGCTAGCTAGGAAAACACTTTTCATTCCATAGATTCATAAACAAGCATTTATAAACTCATAGCTGAATAAATACATATATAATAACAAAAGTTGTGAAGTGGTGCTCAGTCCTTGTCAGGAGCACCTGTTGAAATCATAATAGTCCCTGTCTACAAGCTATGGGCACCTAACTAGGTCCCGTTTTCTAAAATTGCCACCCTGGCGTTACTAGGTTTGCTTCCATGGTTGTTTCATAATATTGCCTCCATGGCGTCTAATACTATTGCCTCCATGACGTCTTGTAATATATTCATCATACAAAACTTAACTGAAAATAAATAAAGAGGAAAACAACAATGTTGAAGGTGGACTCTGTCCCGCGAAAGCAAAGCCACTAAATTCTTAGTACATTGAGAGTTCTGGACTCAAATAATTCTAGCAATCTGACTTTAGCATAACTGTGGCTGTGGAAATCTTGCCCAAGGGATCACCCGCTTGTAGGCGTTCTGATTTCAAGCCTACAAAATATGTATCTGCTTACAAATCATACTGAATTCCGTACCTTTTGGTACCATAAAACTGAAGTTTTGAATTCAAATCTTAGATTAACATAACTTTTCATACTCTTGATAAATCTAAAATCATAATTTAAATATTGGGGTTCATAATCATAAAACTCTTAACATATTTATTGAAATAATAACTAGATAAAATCATATATTTTTCCAAAAATCATTTCATTAGCATATAAAACATTTTCCATACACACAACATAGCAATTATGGTCCCATGGTTTTGTGAAATTTCTTCTTTCATGCTATCATCATAAATCATAATTTTCTAGCTTGCCATAATCATGTAAAATCATATTCTATAATTTTTCTTGTTTCAAATTCCATGCTTAACAATTATTATGCAAGAAATATATTTATAATGATGAAACTAAGGCTATGGGGTCAAGCCCACTCACGTTTGAAGGGAGTATGTGGGCACCACCAACTTAACGTGAAGAGTTTGGAATGGCATCAACAACTGTCATAGAGCAACCATAACTCTAGATTAAACTCTAATACTCTAGATAGCTCTAATCTAACTCTAACAACATTGAGGGAGCACCCTCACTTGATAATAAAAGAAAAACCAAACCCAATCCAAGATTATGAAGGAAAGGAGATAATGGAGACAAAATCTAACAACATAAACATACCTTGATGATTGGGGATGATGGATTTGGTGAGATTGAGGGGAAAGGGAGAATATTGATGGAGGAGGAGGGAAAATCGTGGTTTTTGCTTCTGAGGGAGGGAAAGCCTCATTGGGGTTTTTAAAAGGGTAAAAAATGAAACGGTCTCGTTTCCGGGCACTGTTCACACTCTAAAGAACCGCTAGATACCGGGACCATAACGGTCATAAGTACAGTGAAGTGGGCGCGGTATGTGACCGTGCACTTATGACCGTCTAGCGTCCTAGACCACTAAACCGTGAAGCTACATCCTTGTGACCGTTATAGTGGTCTGAGACCGCTGGTACAGGCAACCCCCCACAGATCTAGGTTTCCGTCATTCTGGCATTCAAGTTGCCTCAGGACTCACTTATTTACATTTCTTGATATTAAGTTAATCTTCCCATTAACTTTAAAACATAAATGTAAATAATTGGAACGTACCCCCCATTTGGATTCAAATAAAATATTAAAAAAATCAAAACCCCAACCATTTAAAATCCAAGTTTTGGGTTTTAGTTCAAATCCGAAAGTTTTCAAGATTTTCTAAACTTGAGGGCTCAAAACGAAACATTTAAAGGTTTTATAAAATCCATTAAAAATTGCTCTTCAACTCATTTTCTACTTAGGAATAATTATCAGGACTTTTGATCCAAGAATGTCATTCTAACATATAGCCCTTCAAGGAGGCGTAGGGTCTAAACTTAGAACTCTATTATTCGCGGTGGGTCCTGGGGACTAGACCGCACAGAACTTATCTACTGCATGTGTGCACCGAGTATTACATCAAAGCCGCATCGTTCTAAATAAAATATTCATTGGTTGATTGATTTTATCTTCTTTGAAAAGGAACTAAGAGCATCAAACGTTAACCAAAATATTAAGCATCAATAGAAGAGTAAGTTGCATGAGCATTGCAGGATACATATAGATCTATAATAATAGCATATATAATACTTAGTGCAAAATAACAAAATAATTAATACTTAGCAGTATCCTTTAAAGAATGCTACACGAAACCTAGTGTTAAAACTTCCTATATATATATATATATATATATACACATGCATTATTTCACATAGCATTAAATATTTATTATCATTATTCTTTCTTTCATTTTATTTTATTATATTTTCATGACAAGCACCAGTTAATTCAAGTAGGATGAATGGAACATGCAATTAACTTGAATCAAACACAAACAAAATGAGATAATCATAACTAAAAAGAAACATCAATAGTCTTAATTATTATTATTATTGTTATTATTATTACTATTGTATATTTTTAACAAACGCTTAATGTGAAAACTTAACTCAAAAGTTTAAAATTTCTAATTAGACCAAATTCCAATTTAAACGATGAAACTAGAAACCCACATAACAACAACGGAATAATTCCCCAAAAAAAATTCCAACTAAACTTAAGCCTTAAGGAAGAGAAAAAAACCCAAATATCAACCCAAAATAAAAACTAGAACCTAATATGTCCAAATATAGCCCACTAAATAGAAATTCAAAAATAAAACCCCTAACAACCATTTTTGAAAGAAACAGTCAGAATTTCTTTTTGAAAGAAACTCCAAAGCCCAATTCCATATTCCCCATCAATTCTAAACATTATTAATAAAACAACCTATGTAAAAAATATCTTATCCTAAACAACCCATTCAAAAACAAAAAGAACCAAAGCCCAGACCCACCTAAACTAAAAAAAGGGCCCAACAAGTCTCTGTTTTCTTAAATGATAGCGCACACACATACACTTAGAACACACAACAAAATCTCTCTCTCTCTCTCTCACACACACACACACACACGAACATACGGTCCGTCTCTCTCTCAAACACACCATTACATACACTCTAACCCAATCACCCACGCTCACAATACTGAGAGAAAGAAAGGAAGACACAGAGAGAGAAAGAGAGTGAGGCTGCGAGGGGAAAGAATGAGATGACACCGCTGCGGTGTCCATGGTGGCGACGGCATACGTCTAGGTGGAGAAAGGGCGGCCTATGAACGGCGGTGGTGCGAGAGGGAGGAGAGAGCGGTGACCGCGATGATGAGAAGCCGAGGCTCACGGCTGAAGGTGCATGCAAGGGCGGAGGTGAGGGGTGGCCAAGGGAGAGGCTAATCCGCCACTGGTGGACGCGCGACGGCTTGGCAAGAGGCCGATCTGCTACATCTCATGGCTGTGCAAAGAGGGGTTCGCGGAGTGCATGCAAAACGGGAGGGTGGTCGGTGGTGGTTCACGGCTGTTTTGGTTTTAGGTGATGATCATGGTAGTTGGCTGAGGAAGAGGAGGCCGCAGTAACGTGAGGGGAGGCCGCGGCAAGCGCGGCGGTCGGCAGCAGCATGGTGGTGAGGACATGCAGTCCCTCGGTGGTGGTGGTGGTGGTGGTGGTGGGGAAAGAGATTGGGGTAGTCCGAGGAAGACGCAGCGACTGGAGGTCACGGCTAAGGAGGTGATGGCAGCGGCGGTAACAACTACGACTTAACATCCCTTCTTTCTCCCATTTTTTCTTTATTAATTCATGGGTATTTTGACTGAGATTGGCCTAATCTTGTGCTTGGCCTCTATTTTTATTTATGCTGAAATTCAGAAAAATGATTGGATGCTAGATTGTTATTGAATTTATGGACTCTCTTGCTGTGTTTGGTTATGGATTTGTTTCAGATTTTGGCTGCATTTTATTTTTGGGTTATGATTCCTTTTTTTTTTTTTGAAATTCAAAGGAAATAGTATGGATGATTTGGCCGGGGGGTTTTGATTAGAAGAAGATTGGGGTTTATGCATGGCTACATTATGGCTGTTATGTTTGTTTGCGTCGCTGTGGAAGGGTGTGGTTTACTGGGGACTTGAAATGGTAAACAAATTACAATATGAACCAATGCCTATTAGCTTACCTAAATTCTGGTTTCTCTTTTCTCTCGATTCCAGCCCCTAATCTCTCAGTTTTTGTTTTGTGACTTTCAATTTCTTAAGTGCCTGAGGATAAAAACTCTCTTTATCTTTAAATATGAAGATAGTAACCGGAATTGAAGGTATTGATGATGAAAGTATGGTGACAGGGAAGAGGTTAAAGGTTTAGATTTTTCTTCAGTGATAGATGATGAAGATGTAAGTGAGGTTAGTCCGTTCCTACAGGGGTTCATAGCCTCCTCAAATATTGATGTCCCCTGACCCTCTTTGATAATTAATCTTTAATTTCATGCTATTCATGGGATGGGGAAGAAGCCACACTAACTTACCTCCCATGATGCTGCAGGTGCTGAATATTTCATTATAGAGCCCATTTTTTTCATTACTGGGAGAGCAGGGAGTGGAGATGAATGTCGTGTCCCCACTCCTTGTTTTTTTTAATCTTTTTTTTTCATTTCTTTTTGTAACTGAATGTGCCCATCATAATTATTTTTATATTACTTGTGTAACTTGGCAAGGAATTAGAGACAATAATTAGTTTATAGTGTCTGAAATAAAAAGTTTCATCAATCAGCAATTGTAGCCATAAATATAAGAAAATATATGTCACTATTCTAGTACTGGGCGAAACAGGTATGCTATGATCATCAAAATCACACACATATGCCAAAGCATGCCCTGCAATGAATATGTTTAATATTTTTACATATATATATATATATATATATATATATATATATATATATACACAATAGTAATCTATTTTCAATAATTTGATATATTTTAAAATTTAAAGTTCTTATGTAACAGTTATAGTAATCAAATTTATTTTACAATAATTATATAATTTAATAAAAATGTTGCACTCATATATATCATATCAAAATTAGTAATGTCATATATAAAGCACCAACATAATTTAAATCAATCCAAGACTATAGTTAAACACTATTTTCCACACACCACTCACTTAAATAAATTTTCATCTTAATGATAAGTCTTGAGATTGGGCTTTGGGAGAACAAATCTAAATTTTCAGAAAGCAATAATCTTCAACTTCAAAATAATTAAAGATAACAATTAACGTTATCATGCCTTTTAATAAGTTATTAAGAGGTTAAAATTAATCAGGAAGACTAATTATCCAGGAATTAATCAGTTAAGTAATCAACTCTCAATTTGACTTAGTGATCTTAATTAATCACAATAATCACACAATTAAGACCAATGAAGAAATTTACAGCATGTATACGTACTTGCACGATATAATGTTCGCTTTCTATTAAGTTCAATATCTTTATATGAGATAAATCATATTTGTACATGCAAAGTGAAATTATTCTCATTTTAAATCCATGTTATGCAATCTGGAAACACCTATATGCTTTGTCAAGAACTCAAGGTAGACATTAGTTGTTCTTCAAAATATTTTCTTTAAATTGGTTTTGTCACTCAAAACATATTGCTTTGAAGCTTTCTGAAGGGTTATGGAGCTAACAATATGGTCTTTGATTGTTTGCATTGGTCTTCGAGGGTGTGTGAGAGGTGCTGCTTCAAAATATGCAACAATCTCACAAGGCTGTGAGAAGTATCCTATGAAAATAGAAATTTTTTAAGAGTTAATCTCATGTAAATGAGTTTGGCTATTTAATTTGTTGTGCTTAATCAATAACTACCTTGTTCAAATTAGAACCATTAGCAAAGGTGCTTTGTAGTTCAAAATTGTAAGCAAGAATACAAGCTGAAACATAACAGGATAGAGAATTTCTTATAACTAATAATGTAGTCTAAACAGGTCTTTAGCTTAGCCAACATGACCTACTAATACATCATTTATTTCATCTTGGAGGAGACAAAGCTCCACAAGCATTTGAAGGCTTGGGCAGTGGTGGAGAGATGAAAAAGGATCTCTTTGGAGAAGGTGGCTTATTGAGTGGATAAGATTAGCCATAAGAAGAATTGAGCTTGGCTGAGGAGGTGGAACTTGGCTTATAAGGCTCATTTTGGTTATCCACCAATGCACCTTCCCATCGATGAAGAACATGCCATAATTGCTGAGAAACAAAATGTCGAAATGAAAAATTTGAGGAAAGAAACCAATAACTAAAGAAACTAAAAATGTCAAAGTACATACATGGTACTAAAAAGGATGAACACAGAAAGAACCTATATTAAAAGAAAATCCCAACACTATAACACACTCACAACAATCCACCTACTCCACTATTTATAGGACCATGTGCTAAGTGGTACTATCAAATAAGCTATCGGAATTTGAATTTGTAATTAATGGTTGGATGAGCTTAATTGAAGAAGGTTGAGTGAGAATATGGATTATTTACAAATTGACATATCAATCATATTTATTATGCTGGAAAATTATAAAAGAATGAAGTAGTGAAGACCAATTTTAAAATTCAAAATTCAAAATTTCAATCAATTAATAAAGTTGGTAGGAAAAGTTATGTTGATGAAATAGTTAATTAGGTGACCATCATTTATGTGCACTACTTGCTATACCAGGCTCTAGCATTTTGGGGAAAACAAAGCCTCATTAGATCGGCACCTCATATCCGTACATAGTTTCCATTATTAAATAACTCGTTTTTATATAGTATAGGATTTTTTATAAATTATATATATAATTTGGGGTAAATCCACGTGGTGAACCCACGTACCGAGCTCCAATAGTTCAAACTAATCGTCCCCCAATATTTGTAGTCCAGGTACATAGGCCCCGAGCTTGGTTGTAGTTCGAGTAGTTGGTGACGAGGTGTCATGATCGAGTTGTAGCTTTGCCAAATGGGGCTATGTAGGTTATTCAAATAAATGGGGTGTAGTGTTATTTCTTAATACCTCGAGGGAGGTAAGCACATTTTACCTAAAAGGATATGTCTTACATACGTAATAAAAATCTTCATATTATAAATAAGAAGATTATGAGTAATGGAGACATATCTTGGGAGGCAATAGCATAGCTCGGCTTGAAAGGTGGAGTGCTTGGTGTGGATGCCGATCAGGGCTTGTGGAAGCTTAGCCTAGAAGGCAGAGTGCCTGTGTACACCGACGGGCTTGTCTGGAGCTTGGCTTGATAAGGCAGAGTGCCTAGTGTGTACATTGATCAGGGCTGTCTAGAGTTCTGCCAAATCAATGGAGCGGCCTATCGAGGATAATGCTTGGCATCCAAAAATATTCATATCAAATTTAATTGATCATGAAAAGAGTATAATAATAAAGTTTTCTGCATAAAAGTTGTTTGAGTATGAGAGTAACATGTGTATAGCACTGAAACATTATTCACGTTGAGATCATAAAATTTGAAAGATAACATATATATAAAAGTTGTTGAGTGAAGATGGCAAACTTGTGCTATCGTGATTGTCCACTCTCTTTGTTTATATGAATGCCCAATAGAGAAGTCATGATGGCATAGGGTAGCAGGTGGCAAGATCAAGGAGGTAGCAGAGGTCGACTGTAACGTGTCAAGGGTTGGCCTGGGTGGCAAATATGGTAGAACAATTCAATTGGGAAGGAGGTAGAGATTGGCTAGAGAAAATAGAGCTCATCCTGAGAATATAGAGATTAACTCGAGAAAGTGGAACGTGCAAGAGGAAATAGAGTTCCTCCTAAGGAGGCAGAGTTTAGCTGAGGAGGCAAGGTCTGTAAGAGGTGTTGGAGACTAACAGGCATTTTATGGAGGTTAATTAGAGATGGCAATGAAGCTCGGTCGCGAGGTGATGAGATCGGCTGGAAGGAGGAGGTGCTCAAGGACCTATTAACCGAGCTCTTGAGTTCCTGGCCAAGGTGTTTGGTCTATATTTCTAATCCAGTACATAGTTCAATACCATAGTGTTTTTTAAAAGTTGGTATAGTTTCCCACTAAAATTTTTTTCTTTTTCTTTCTTGTATAATTGAGCAATTACATATAATTGGCGATTGACAGTATATGAACTCCATAGAAACTTGAAGTAATTGGTACACTTTGATTGATGTATATTGTTTCTAGTATGAATTCCATATCAATAGTCAAATGAACTACCTATAACCATTTTGGAATATAAACATGTGTATGTGTAGTTTTTGAATGAGCAAAAGTAGAAAATAATTACCCTTAACCACCTTCATATAAAACTCATAATAATGTATTAGAATAGGATATTACCTCAATATGAGATGAGATGCATAAACTAGTACATAAACCTCTATCATGTTTGAACTATAGACCCAACACACAAAGTTTAATTTTCCTCCTCACAAAAACTAAGCTTGAATTTAAGACTATAAATATATATATATATAACAATATAATAGTCCTAAGGACCCTATCTTCAAACTTAATCAATAGCTCTTAATTTGGAAAGTCTTCAAACAAATCCATTCAATCCTCATGTTCTTTAACCACCTTTCTCATCTTGGTAGATGATTGATCACTACCATTTGTTGAGAATTCAGAAGGTTTTGCAAACCATTCCTCTTCAACTATGTTCTTGGAAGGTGTGACATCTCCCTATTTCAACTTCACCACCATTCTCACAAGACTGTGAGAAGCTATCCTAAGAAAAAAAAAACAATGCCTTAGGAAAATTGTAGATACTTATCTTTTAATAAATACTATAGTAGCTACTTGAACTAAGATAAAATCCAAAGTTGCCTTGTTTAAATCAAAGACATCAACAAAATTGCTCATTAGTTAGAATTATCAGGCAAGAACTCAACTTAATAAAGATATCCAAAAACAAATTAAAGACCTAAAAAAATGATTGTAGTAAAAGAAACTTAAAAGCCTTAACAATTATCATAGAATCTAACATCATGGATCTTGTATTTTTCTATGAAGCTGGAGATAATAGCCTTATTCAAACAAAGCTTTAAGATAGTTATCACACAAGGCTGGAAGGAATTCATGTCATGCATCTTCAAAGCCATTTTGAAAAGAAACTTTTTATCCATAAAAGTACTTATTTCTTGGAGGATATTCCTTCTTGTCTCCACCCTTAAATTTGGTCATTTGTTAGTATTATTACATAAAAAAGAATAAATTGGGCTATTACATAAAAAAGAAGAAATTGGGTTAACCACTAAGAATTTGTAAATAACATAGCTTGACAGATGATGGCCCTCAGATCATTAGCTGAAATGTCCAAATGCCTAGCTGCCTCTTTATCATATAACATGAAAGAAGTAATGCTTGTCTCATCCATAACCCTTAGCCTAATGTTATACCTGGAATTAGAAAAATGATTTGAGATTACAAAGCTTTCTATCTTGGCTAATCAGTTCAGCAAAAAATTAGCTATTACATTGTTAGACCTAAACCCTAAAAGGCCAAAACAAAGCTCAAAAAAATTTGTGGAACTAGCTTAGGATGTTAGTTTCAACATATAATTTTTCTAGCTTATAAAAATACCCACAACCATAGAAAATTCATAACTTTTCACTGTGATAAAACCAGAATTCAGCAACCCTATTCAAAATCTCTTTTGATAAAAATGATTTTCACAACACCAAATGTAACGCCCCTATTTTTCCTACTATGCAAAATGACCAAAATGCCCCTAAAGCCACTTTTGCATGAGAATCAAGGACGACCATTCCAGGCCATCCTTAATGAGGTATTTTAATATTAGGACATGGTCATGTGAGGTTTAAATACCAATTTGTGTGAAAACCGCAATCCATTTTTTCTGTGTGTAATGACCAAAATGCCCTGAGGTCATTTTGCCCAAAATCAGGGCGCGATCCTATCCTCAAAGGGTTAGTTTGATGTTTGAAGGGGATTAGATTTGTTTTGAATGACAGTAGATGTGGAAATCTTAATTCCTTTTTTCCATGCGCAAAATTACCAAAACACCCCTAAAGTAATTTAACGTGGGATTAAGTGATTGTCTTACCATATTCGGGAGTTGGGAATGTTAATTAAAGAGTATATGTGATATTTGGAATGGTCCTAGGAGGTCGGGAGTTTTTGTATGAAATTACCATTTTGCCCCTAGTTAGTGCTAATTAAGCTTAATTAAAGTAATTAAGAAAATATAAGTAATATTAGACTCTAATTAAAGATAAATTAATTTTATTTATTAATCTTTAGTCAAAATAATTATTTGAGCTTAATTGGGCCTAAGGTTGCTTATAGAAAGTTTAAACCCTTTTTCTTATTCAAAGAATTCTCATGAGACCAAAAAGCATAAAGTAAAGACAAAAAGCATTTTTCTCTCTTTTTCCTAAAGATTAAGAACAATGTTGGTGTTTGAATTTCAAATTAATCAAGTTTGACTCAACTAAATATACAAGACCACTCCTTAAACATGTCTTGAAAGCTTTAAAGACCTCATTATCAATCAAAACACCTAATTATCAATTTCTAACCCTTTCCTTAATTAAACCTACCCCTAATCCAAGTCTTAACACACATGAAATATGAAATCTTCCCCCAAAACCCCTTAGTGGTTGGCGGCCTTGCCCCATTTCCACCCTCATATTTTGATTTTTTTTAACACTCATACACACAAAAACTCTCCTTTCTTACCATTTGCATTTTTGGCCAAAACTTGCAACCAAGTTGCATAAAAAAAGAGTCTTGTTCTTTCTAACCTCAAGCCCTCTTCTTCCTCTTCTCCTTCATCTTCAAGAACCTCCATTCTTAACCTCCATCCAAGCTCTCAACATCAAACCAACACATATCCACTATAGATCAACTCCAAAACACCTAACCTTTCTATTCCCAAACACAAGAACACAAGGAAAATCCTCCCTTCATTTTGTTTTCCATTGACCGAAACTTCACTTAGCTTCAAGAGAAGATTTTTCTTCTCTTTTCTTCATAAAAGACCAAGCTTTCACATTTGCAAATAAGAAACCTTCTTGGTAGAGATTTTGTTTTATGATTTTCTTCTTACTTGATGATGATGGTTCTTGATGATGGTTGTGAGGCCATCATGTTCATAACCCCTAGAGCCCAAAGTTTGATTCTTTGTTTTTTTTTTAGAAAAAGGTTAAAGAATGTTCATTTAGTTTCTTTGTTGTCTTTGAGTTTGATGATGAATCCAAGAAATGAGGTTCTTTGAACCATGGGAATGAAGGACTCTAAAACTCATTTTCATTTTGTTGAGATTTATGGGGTTGCAAGTTTACTCTTTATGTCTTGAGTTGTTGAGCCTTAATAAGATTGAAAAATGGACTTGCATTCATATTTATGTTTCAAGTCTTGCATATTAATGTTTACATTTCAGTGCCTTGCATGTAATATTTATGTTTCCAAGTTATCACCTTAAATGTTAAAAACTTAAAAATAAACTTGCATTTTCATGTTTATATTTCAAGTCTTGCATTTCATGATATCACCTTATAATCTTGAAGACTTAAAAAAATGGACTTGCATTCTCATGTTTATATTTCAAGTTTTGCATATCATGTATATATTTTCAAGTTGTCACCTTAAATGTTAAAATGAGTTGCATGGAATATTTATGATTCTAACCATCACCTAAGTTCTAAAGCTCAAGACTTGCCCATTTGTCTTAGATGAAAATTTTGATCATGGACACACACACACACACACACACACACACACACACACACACACACATATATATATATATATATATATATATATATATATATATATATATATTCGGCCATGTCCAAGTATTGGGTTTGAAGTTGGTTCTATTTTATTTTAAGACTAGGATCTTACATCTTGAGAGCCTAAAGGAATTTTGGATGAAATATAGACTTAAAAGGAGCAAAAATGTGATTTTAAATAAATAAAAAAAATTTATTTATGAAACTTTAATTTTTGGTACTAATTTAAATGGAACTAATTATTCTTTAAGGAGGACAAAATGATTTCACGTAATTTAGGTATCTTAGAATAGTTTTTGAAAAAAACTAGTAACTAGGAAAGTTTAAAAATATAATTTATAAGCTATTTTATACTTTTAATTTTTGGATACTGTTCACTACTGTTCACATGGTTAGAAATATGTTAAAAATTGTTTCATATGTCTTAGATGTCTTAGAATGGCTTTTGGGAAAAACTAGTAATTAGAAATGGTCAAAAATGTAATTTTCCAAAGCTTTTGAAATTATAATTTTCTGATCCTGCTCATTATTGTTTAGTTATTGTCCATTACTGTAAGGTATTGTTCATATGCATGAAATTTATTATTAATTGCTGTAAAAATTATTTTTAGCATTTTAGGAAAAACTAGAAATAGGAAAGGGTCAAAAATATAATTTCCTAAAGCTGATGAAATAGTCATTTTTGGCATTGTTCATCCTGTTTCAGCATTGTTCATAACATGGGTACTGTTTACATACACAATAATTATTATAAAAATTATTTTTGGTATCTTAGGTGCTTAAAAGAATAATTACAAGTGTTAGTTTTGGCCGTTTTGCAAAATGCGAAAAGTTGTGCTTTAAACTATCATTATGGGAATTTGGCCAAATGGATTTAATTAGAGTTAGTAATGATTTTGAATTTCTCCATGTATTCAAAATACAATTTATGATGTCTAGAAAAAGTTTTAGAAGCATTGGCATTTGTTAAGTGTCAATAATGTGAAACTTTGCATTTTGGCCCCTAAAATCTAACAAAATTTGGCCAATGGCCCCAAATGATTTTTATGATAATTTTAAATGAGTTATAAGTGGTATGGGTCTCTTAAAAGTGTAAATTAATTTTGAAGATCATTAGTTTGAGAAAATGTATTGAAAAGTGAAATTTACACTTTGACCCACAAACTCTTAGAAATTAAGTTTGACCCCTTTGGGGCTAAAGTATAATTATCAACGACTTGGTGATAGTGATGTGATTGATATGTTATGAAGGCTGTGTTCATATGATTTGATTGGAAATTATATGACTTGAAATGATTGTGCAAGATTATGTATTGATGACTATGCATGCTTGATTATTGAATTATGCAAGTAATGATTTCTAGTATGTTGTATATATTTGTTGAGCATAGCATATGCATTAGCTGAGTCCGGTCCTTGATATCCGCATACTGGATAGGAGCATGTTTACCTTTCAATAAGATATTGATGATAATGTGCTTATGGATATATGCAAAGAATGTGATGCATGCTTATGTGATCAATTACATAATGATTTGTGGCATGTTGTGATTATGAATGAATAATTGAGATATATGATTGATGTGTTTTATGGCATGAAGCAAATTTGGGGAAGCTTCATTCCAAGCCGTTATGCTGCCAAATTTGTGGATTTAGAAAAATTATGAAGTTTATTAGCATGAAATGTTAAGTGATAAGTTAAGATGACAACTATGATTATATGCTCATGTTTGTATATCTAAATAACATACTAAAATTAAAGATGACATAAGACACATGGAGATGACCCTTTATGTAACACCCTCCTAGTTACCATATTCTCTAAATATTAACACGGTAATTAGTAGAGTATTACTTACGTTCATAGTCTATACTAGCTGAAATACAATGCAATAAAGTAATTTAGACATATAGGTTTCAAAGCTTGTATCTCCATATATGAACATCATTTCTAAGTTGACAATATGTACATCATACTAGCAAACAAACTAGTTAACTCCTAGTAGTTTAGGAACTGAGTATCAAAAAGACTAGCCATCGCCTAAAAACCTTGCCTGCTGAATTGGTCCAACAAAATCACATATAGATACAAATGGACCTAAAAAACATCTAATAGTACATCAGTTACAGGCTAGTAAAGTCCTAACATTACACTACTACTATGTGCAAGTCAAAAGTCCCTGAAAACCTTGCGTCCTCCTCCAGGAAGCCATTGGCCATCGGTATGATAGCCTCGCCTCCACCAGGGCGTCAGACCCTCGGTGGGTCCGAGTCTAAGGATGATGATGAAGATGAAGGTGCATTTGCTGGAGGAGGTGCTAGTGTAGCAATCGGGTATCCAATACCTGGGTGTGCCATATGAAAGGGCACACGTCATAGGGAGAAGTGGGGTGAACTTAAGGTAAAGACTAATGCACTGAAGGAACGACAAAAAAGCACATACACACGGAACTGGAGTAACCTACAGTATACAGGAATCAAGTCTTGGGTCGTAATGCCACACCCACTTGTGGCAAATCAAGGAAGAATACTAATGACGGTATTCTGCGAAATGAGTAATACAAGTACATGCAATTCTAAGGTGAGAGATTATAAAATTCTCAGTACCGGACCCCTATACGATGCAAAGTATAGACAATAAGTTCATTCACATAAGAATATTCATACAAAAATTATAGGCATCAATACTAAAGTATGTACATCATGTGAAAATAAAATGCAAACCAGTAATAATTTATGATTGTTATTTGGTAACCATAGAATCCAATTCCGTGCATTTTTCTCTTTTCATTAATATAGAGAAGGCTTAATTGCACATCAAGAGGTATCTGGATGGATAACTCCATGAAGGACAATAGACTGCTAGAACATGAGCTCATTCCTGTTCGTGATCATCGAACTTCATTTTTTCCATTTCGAATCACAAACAGTTCTACCCTTACCGATATGTCTCCTGACTCATAAAATTTCTAGGGAAGTCCTTATTCTTGCCTTCCCTCTTATCCCATCTAAGCTTTGTCTTGCTTTCCCCATATATTCAAATATGCATAAGTGAAATTTATACATGCTCTTTTCTCATATAATTGCATCATGTACTTCTTTTCTTTTCTCAAAGGCATGCTTACATCACGTGTAGGCATTCAATTACATTAAAGGCTCATTCATGCCTCATAAGCAAGTATTTGAAACAACTAGCATGCATTCATATGCCATATACTTGGACTAGATATCATTCTACCACTAATTTAAGTCATTCTTACCATTCTAGCACCCTGGGATTTACTTTCAGGAACAACATTTAATTTTCATATCAAATGGCCATTTAAAGAGCCACAAAAATTCTCCATGACACTTCAATGTGTCTAAGAGACTGAAAAATTTCATAGCAAACGGAACTCTAACACTGTTAACTAAATTGTACAAGTCTAGTGGTCAGAGACCACTTATTCACAGCTAGACTAGGGTTCTTATAAGTTTTAACCCTAGCAAATGATTGAATCAACTCACAATAAAGTTTACAGTGATAATTCAATATATTAGCAACTTCCTGTAAAATTTCAAAGTGTAATTCAATCATTTGCCATGGTAATAAAATCAGACAATCTTATTGCTTTAGTTTCAACCATTAAGACAGCATTACTTCCATTTCAATGTCTAATTTTTTTAAGGCAGTATAACTTAAAATCAATGCCCAAGAAAATTCATGTAGTTATTTTAGATGTTAGCTTCCACATATATTTTTTTTTAGTTCACAAACATGACCACAAATAGGTCTAAAAATTCACAAAAATTTCCTGCTAGCCAAACTGAAAATCTAGTAGTCTAGTCAAAACTTCTTTTGATAAAAACAATTTTCTAACACTATCTAAACACACCACAAAAATTAATACATCAATATCAACATAATATCAACCAATATAACTAGAAATTTCATACCTAACTGAATCAGAACTCATCAAAATAAATTTGAAAAGAAAAGGCAAAGAAAACCCTACTTTGCAAATCCTTAGGGCTTTATGCTTCAAGGTGTTCCAAAGGATCTTCTCTTCACCTTAAGGACCCCAAGGTAAACCCCACCTCCCTTAGCCAGTGAGGAAATGGTATATAGAGAGTGAGGTTTGGTGGAGAATAGGAATTTTAATCGGTTAGAATTATAGGTATTGAGGTGTAGATTAAGTTTAGTAAAGGAACTTTGAAGTTTCAATAACAACAAGCTAGTGTTTATGGGCTTTGAATGGAAACTTAAACTCTTGGAAATGGAAATGAGGCTGCTGCTATTCCTCTTGGTGATGGCCGAATTTGGTTTGGCTTGTTGAAGAAGAATTGAGCTCATATTTATTTTGTAATTAATGAATGAATATTTTATAATATAATTGGATAATCTTGAATCTAAGAAAGTAAAATGGATGGCTATGATTCAATCTTGTAATTCAAGATTGAATCTTAGCCATTCAATCTTGTAATTCAAGATTGAATCTTAGCCATTCATTTGATATAGATGGAAAAGCTTCTTCATTTTTCAAGATTAAATTAGTTTTCGGTGTTAAAAATCACACATCGAAATTTTGCTGAACGGTAGAAACACCGTACATGGGTAATCAAACATTACCCGAAATTTAATTCTAGGTATAAATGTTTCATTTTCACTTATTTCTAACCTTATTCCTATGTTTTCCTAATTTCGAGCACCTTCGGGTCCTAAATCTAAGGCTTCGGCTTCCAACGGCCTGCTTGCCGCAAATACTATTCACTTTTTTTTTTCGTTCATAGAGTTGTTTTCATCATTACTATGCCTGTCAAAATCTTCATATTCTCATTAACAGAGCCTCAATTAATTTCTGAATAAAATTAGGGTGTTACACTTTAGACTCAGTAATTAATGGTTAGGAGAGGTGATCCAATAAGGTGATCCTTTAGACTTCAGGGACTAATGGTTATGAAAGGTGATCCTATGCCCCCTATCCCGTACTCTAAAGTTGGGAATTAGCTTATTGAGAGGATAAGTATAGACTAGTGACAACTAGTTAGGTATGAGCTTATAACCTAGAAATTTTCAAGAAGAGAGAGTATTAGGTTGGCCCCATAGAAAAGAATAATAAGGTTAAGTCACCTAAGAGGAAAAGAGAGAAAGATTATGTTATGTTACTCCAAATATCTCATGCTATGTTAAGTTATTATGACTCTTGTGATTTGTTGCATAAAGTATTGACATGCATTCATAATATGGTATGATGCATTCATGACATTAAAGATTCATGCTAAAAGACACAAGCCTTGATTAAGGGTATTTGGAACTTAATAAATTAACCTCATGCATATCCACCATTTTCATAATGAAACCTAAGGTTCCTAAGGACGAAATGATGACATTTGCATGGAGGCAAAAGCCTTATTGAGATTCATGTTTAAGTTTCTCATTCCTTCTCTCTCTTTCTTTATCTCGTCTTTAGAAGGCGATGGCGATGATCATAATCTACATTGATGCTTCCACCTGGAGATGCACTTTGATCTTACCAACCAGTCTTATCATTTTGTGGGTCGATGTGTCATTCGTTTGTTCATCTTCTTAGACGTCCTTTCGTGCACCCAATCACTAGCTTTTGGTTCTCAACGCTACTCCTTTCCTGATGACTTTGCTTTCAAGTGTGCACGTCTGTGACTGGAGCAGTTTCCTCATGGCCGCCTCGCTTCAGCCATCCATGACTTCCCTGATTACATGCCTCAATCACCACCTCATCTTGCAAAGCCATGGTCAGAACCCATCAGAGGAGTCACCTTCCCAACATCCTCCTGAGATTTTGCCCCACTGTTCCCATAGAGGTAAGGAGTAGCAGTGATGGAGAGGCTACTATGTCGCAGCCCATGAGAAGAGTCTAGTATGCTCATATGGGAGCCACTCGTCCACACCGAAGAGCTCATGTTTATCCTATGGGTCGTCTCGCTACTCCTACCGACCTTGCTCGCGTGCTGGCTACCTTCCTCCTCTCTGAGCGTCGTAATAGGTGTTGATGGTGGACCTCTTGGAGCACTTGTGCATATCATGGAAAGGGTAGCCTTCTTTTGATATTTTTGTTAGATGTTATCTACTCTAGGCGTGCCCAGTAGGAATAGTGGGAGGAGAGATTTTAGTAGATTGTTTTAGTTTTTATCCGCATTCTATTTATGATTTTCCCGAAATGACGTACCTAGCCCTACATCTGTTGGTGGGCATAATATCTTTTTAGTAGTTTATTTTGGCGCGATGTAAAACGGTTAATACTTATATATATATATATATATATATATATATATATATATATATATATATATATATATATATATATATATATATATGATGTGTCTATGTTCACGAGATTATTGTGTTTGCACTTTATGCATGTTTTGAATCGTTTTTATTTCTCCTCTATATGTGAGACATGATGGGTTTTTCTTAGTATGTGCGGCTCATGTTTTGTTTTCAAAGTTCAAAAAAAAAAAAATTTACCCATAATTTTACTAAAGTATTTTTAAAAGTTAAAGACAATGACTAAAACAAAAGAGTAAATTCTAATAATTAACTTAAATGCGTCATAGGCGTGTCGGGTTAAATATTAGGGTGTTACACCAAACTACTCTACCAAAGTAAATACATCTATATACATACATGTGTGTGTGTGTGTGTGTGTGTGTGTAATCACACAATAGAACCAAAAAATTCAATTTTGAAACCATCAAATCTGAAGAAATAGAATTTCCACAAACAAGACAATAAAACCCTACTATAAAAACTTTAAAGCCTTTTAACTCCAAATGAGGTTTCAAATAGTTTCTTTTCACTTCAAGGCTACCAAATCAGCCCCAAACCCTTCCTTAGGCAGTGAGGTAATAAGGTATCAAGGTGAGGATTGAATGAGGATTGAAATTTTAATCGGTTAGATTTGTAGGTATTGATATATGAAACAAGTTTTGTAAAAGAGTTTGTGGTTTTATCGGGTTTAGGCTAAGGTTTTTGAAGCTTTAAGCTCAAACATGGGGCTTCTTGAGGAAGGCAACAATGGAGGCTGCCTTTGCTTCTCTGGCCGAAATTGTGGGGCTTGGAGTGACAAGGTTGGTATTTTATTCTTATCTTAGGTTGGATATATTAATTATGTAGTCAAAAGGTATATTTCTTTCTTTTTGAAAATAAATAATGAGATGGATGGCTAGGATTTGGTTTGGTAGTCAAAGAATGAATCTTGGCTATCCACTTGGCTCAAGATAAGTGGCTCATTTTAGCTTGGTGAACAAATAGCTTTTTCAGGATTAAAATCATTTGAAATTCCACCGAATGAATGAGATATTGGCTCCCAAGTAAAATATAATAAATGAAATGTAAAGATTAAAACTTGCTTTTCAAGTTTCAATCCTTGCCATCCACTTGGCAAGATGTGATTGGTAGAAGTTACTTGGCCACTAAGTAACTTTTATGGTATTAAAAACCACATCGAAACTCTACCGAATGGGTAAATATGTAGCCAGGTAATCAAACATTACCCGAAATTATTTTCCAGGTATAAAATTCTTTATTTCTAACTATTTATAACGTTAACCCCCTCTTTTCTAATCCCATTTTCTTTAGACTTAGGGTTTCACCTGATGGCCTATAAGGTCACTATTCATGCCGACCTAAAAATTTTTTAACTCGTCCATTGGGTTGTCCTCATCATTGATACATCTGTCATATTTTTCAAATTATGACTAATAAAACTCAAATTAATTTTTAAATAATTTTTCAGGTGTTACAGAATATTATTCTCAATAGGTCCAACACCAACATTACCATCGGAAGCCTCAACCTCATCTTTCACAACTGGAATTTGTAGATGATTAGGAAGACATAAAAGCAGTCTACAGCAACATCAAAACCATGATGAGGATGAAGAACATGGTTCAACAAATGATGAAAATCGTGAATGACATGTTGTTTAGCAAGGGTGCCGGGGAGGATGAGACAAAGAATGATGATTGAAAGCCAATTCCCAGAGGTCCTCAAGGATCAGCTTTTTAGGTGGATAGGGATAAGGAACCCTTTGCATGTCAATATGCCTTACATGAAAATAAAACATACCATTACCATTATAGAACATCTTGAGCCATCTACCATCATGCAGCTTATAATAGTTAATAATCTGCATGTACCCATCAATAATATCCATTTAGAGACCCCTATCCAACATGAGCTCAATCTCATTTCCATGACCATCCATGAAAAGAACCTTTGATGGAAGATCCTCACAAATCTCCTATGGAAAACAGTGGGAAGCTCAGCAATCAACTGCAAGCATGAAAAAAATATAAATTGATGATGCAGGAACATACATGGAAATAAATGAATGTAAAACATGAGGTGCATTGTAAGAGGGAAAGGAGGCTAACAGCCTTAGGGTCCATCTTTAGGTACAAGGTTTGAAAGCTCCTTACACAACTTGAATCTCTTCCAATACATGAAAAGGAAGCCATGATTGCTGCAGCATTAAGATGAAACAAACATGTTCAAACAGAACCAGCAACAAAAACAAGAAAAGACTAATGGATGGACAAACTACATACCTAATAAGATATTTCAATAAGTGAGCAGAATGGGCAATGAAGGGTTTTGCAAGAGGTAGAACCAAGCACACTGAAAACACTACCAACACTTTAAAAAGGTCGTGATATGAGAACAATGAACAAACAATGTACTAGTTTTAAGAAGGCTTTTAATTAGGTTAGATAGCTCATTAGAGTGTGTTGCGTGAAAAGCTTCTATAGCCATGCTTCCCAATCTAAAAATCCAGGATATGAAATAAATGTAGAGCAATTCACACAATCAAGCATTAAATGAAACTGGATTGGAAGCTTGTGTAAGTATCACTTCGATTCAAAAATGATTGCATGAATGAGCTGTGTACTGCATCCCTTTGCTAAAAATAAGTCCAGCAAAATGGAGGGAGTATTGAATCTTGCATCATACTGACACGTGGTAAGCTCACTCAATAAATTCCACACCAAATCAGGGGATTGGATCAACAAATAGGTCTAGCAAAATGGAGTATGAGTTACATCATACTGACACGTGGCCTATGCACTTGATCAATCCCACACCTCCATCATTGATTTTTATAATAAGATATAAGGTTGTGAACACACTAAGAATATAATTGGTAAATAAAATTAAGGCCTCCCTGAAATGATAAATGAATAGATAGAGTGAAAAAAAAACAGTTAAAGTGAAATAGAAGGAATATTATATCTAAGACTTTATGTTTATTTTAGCTTTTTATCAATTAAGTCATTTTAGTCTAACTTTAAAATGAGTTAAATTAGTCCTTACAGACATTACAAATGTGAGTCATATTAGTCACTCTTATTTAATATTCTATTAATTAAATGATGATAGATAACCTTAAGTAACACCTTGACATATGATATTATCTAAAATAATAAAATTTAAAATACTCATTTTAATGTTTAAATTTATACAAAATAAGTTATTTAAATTCATTATAAGTTATAAAATGACTCATTTTGTGTGATTTTATATATCAAAATAAATTATTTTAAACTTTATTTTACTTCAGATGATATACAATATAATAAAATATCACTTAACATTATACACTATTATTTAATTAATAAAATATTAAATAAGAATGAAACAAAGGACTAACTTAACTCATATAATCAAAGACTAATTTGACTCATTTTAAAAGACAAAAAGTAAAATAACTTACAAATGAAAAATTAAAGACTAAAATAAGTATTAACTCTATATCTAACCTTTTGACAAAGTTGCTAATATTTTAGATCATTCGAATCGTGGATTTTGACAGAGGGGCATTTAATTGATCTAAAACTCACTACTCACCTTTTTAATCGTTCTTTAGTTTTTAGGGAGAACACGTACCAAATATGAAATTAGTTATCCCCTTAAAACATCTAAAAAAAAAACTACATTTTGGCTTCAATTTCTTGTTCACCACAACCAGTCTCTGCACATGTTGGACAAAAGAATGGCATATGAAGCGGAAAACAAAAAGAAGAAAAATATAAAGCCACTATACTCTTCTTTTTTCTTTGTCCTCTTTTCTTGGAGCTTTATGGAATAGGAACATATATCAAATATCAATCAAAACATCCATCTGGGTGAAGAATGAAAAGCAGTTTGCCTTGGTCTGGTTGTGTGCTCTGAGCTGTTACGTTTCATGATTGAGGAGACAGTGGGGCTGTAATAGTCATTGCTTCTCTGAGAAGTTGCCCCTTGTGAATACTTCTTCTTCACATTCATGAAGCTCCTCTGGTTTTCTAACTCCATCCCACGAGCAACTTGGCTCCTGTGTGCAGCACCCCATCTATTGTAACTAACACAGCTCTGGCTCCTTCCCACTTGTTGAAATTTCAAGTCTCTGGGGCTTGCATAATTGCGACTCTCGGCAGTTTCCGCAGAGTACATGGTCTCTCCTTCACTGCTATATCCATTGTGCATCTCAGGTACTTCCACGGGAGATGAACAAGATTGAACCTCACTTTGAGCTCCATTAACAGAACCGGTTGAGGCGACTTCTGCATTAGGAGTTGCCTGCCTTCTGTCCAGGTTTTGTTCTCCTTCTAGCCGATTTTCAGGTAAAGGTTCTTTGACAAAATTTTCAGCTAACCTTTGATGCTGTTCTTTGGAAGATTCTGGCAAAACTTCAGGTTTGGCCATCCTTGGAGGAAAATTGATGTCCAAAAGCTGTACTTGTGTGCTTCCTTTCTTTCTGAGGGGCACAGCAGTTACTCTTGGTGATTCATATATTTCTGGAGTAGGAATTCCCTGTACATGTGAGGCACTGGGATTGGTGATCAAGCTTTCATCTTCAGCAATGTTGGCAACAGCAGAAGCGCTTTGATCCCTTGTCCTAGAAACATTGTTTGATGAAGATGGGGTGCCGTCCTTATCAGCCTCTGCTGATTTGAAAACTTGCCGCAGCGTGAAGGAAGCGCATGAATGCTCACTCTTTGCACCACTAGACATCAATCGCATGAGCGGCAGTTTTGGCTTGTTAAGCTCATCAAGGTTGCCTTCCCAATGCTGGTTTAACCAGTCACATATGACAGGAATTGGCATGCCAAATTGCATAGGGAGGTCCTTCTTCCAAGAGGAGGAGGAAGATGAATAAGTTGAAGATGACTTGGTATTTGGTGATGTGGATAGTTTCATTGGATCACAAATCATAAATGCTAGATTCCCATGTACATCGAAACCAGCAGAACCTGGGCTCCATATAATCCCATCAGTTGAAAGTTTTATGAGATTGTCAGTAGCTATGACCACCTTTCCCTCACCAACAGCGAGCTCCTGTTTCGCTGTGTAACCTAAAAGGTAAACTACACTTCCCAGATCCAGATTTGTTTTACAATTGGTCTTCAAATAATGAGGGCACTGATTCTGGGCATTAGATTCTCCATCAGCATCATCTAAACCCACTATTGTAAGATCTAATACAGAACTTGTAATGAAAAACCTGAAACCAAGTAACAAAAAGCAGTGAGTTAACAGAACATTCTTTATCGTGGCGCCTGGTACAGAACATTCCTTGTGAATAAAACAAAGAAAGTTTATTAGAAAAGAGTACAACAGCAGAGGAGGATGATAATACTTTCATATGAGTAGAGCTCTCTGATCTCTCTGTATTACGACTAAATACACATCTAATCCTTTGAATAAGTGGTTTCACAAGACAGAAGCAGGTTGAGATAGATGGCAAGCCGGATATTCACATCAGTTTGATGCAGTACAATGAGACTGTTATTTTTAACACAAATGATACATATGAAGTAAGACCTTACATCAAAGTCAAAATTACGAAGAGAGAAAGAGATGTAGTGTGATAGAAACCAGAAAACAGAAGAACAAAATGGATAAAACAGTGATTGAATTGGCTCAGAAGAAATGCAATACAAGAGAATCAAGGTTGGCACTACAGCAGCCTTCTCTCCTATCCTAAGCCTTTTGGAAAATAAAAATATGCCTGCCTGATACCTCAGCCTCCCCACAATTATACCCTACTCTCACATACCACACATGCACACACCTACACTACCATGCTAGCTAACCTCACACCCACAGCAGGTGAGGGAATGCAAATTAATTAGTGATATTGGGCCCCACAGAATCAACATTTCCTGATTCTTGTTCTACAATACCCTTTATGCCCCTATATTTCTTTCTTTTGTACACTTGCAGCCTTTTAGGGAACAAACAATCCCTTAAAATACCCCTTCTCGAAGTACCACCTTGTCCCCAGGGTGGAAGTCAGGGAAACTGAGCTCTCAATATCCGGCGTGTCCTTCCACCTGATGAGCACTTCCTTATCTCCCTGTTGAGAAACTTGACAGCAAGAACCTCTTCCGGTTGAACCTTCAACTCTAACTCCTCTGTTAGTCCAGCTGGTAAAGGTTGGCTGAGAACTTGAGGTGTCACACTTCTTGAGCAATGAAACATGAAAAATGGGGTGAACCTGAGGATTTGGAGGCAGCAACAGTGTGTATGCAACCTGACCCACTCTCTCCAACACTTCATAGGGTCCATAGTACCTAGGACTGAGTTTTTGATTGATCCTAGTATCTCTCCAACACTTGAGATACACCTTGTCTCTACCTCAAATGTCACCTCCCTCCTCTTCTTATCAACATGCTCCTTCATTCTAGCTTGGGCTCTGCTCAAGTGCCATTTCAGCTCATCCAAGACAGCATCCCTCTCGGCCAGTAGGGTATTAACATCTTCAATAGCAGAAGAATAGTGTTCCGCTCTCAGAGGAGTTGCGGATCTCTTCCATAGAGGACTCAGAAAGGAGGGTGTTGAACCAAAACCAGCCCAACTTAACCACTTGGGCCACTGTTCCGGTTGAAACACCTTAGATAAGTTTCCAAACATCTATTTATCACCTCAGTTTGGCCATCCATTTGAGGTTGGTAAGCTGACCTGTACTTCAGCTTAGTGCCAGCCATTTTGAATAATTCAGACCAAAATGTGCTCACAAGCACCCTGTCCCTGTCAGTGATGATGGAAGATGGGAATCCATGTAGCATAACCACCTCTTTAACAAACAAGCCCGCAATATCCTTGGCTGTGTAAGGATGAGCAGTGCCTATGAAATGACAATATTGTTGTCAACCTGTCTGCCACCACCAAAATGGTGTCCAAGCCATATTTGCTTTAGGAAGTCCACCAATGAAGTCCATGGCCAACTCATCCCAAACTTCAGTTGGTATTGGCAGGGGCTGCAGTAATCCTGCAGGGTGAGGGCCTGATATTTGTTTGTATTACAGGTGTCACAAGCTCGAATGTGCTGCTGGATGGTGTTCCTAATTCCTTTCCACTCCCACCACAGTAAACCAGAAATCCTTTTGTATGTTCTGTAAAATCCTGAATGACCTCCCATGACTGAATCATTAAACTCTTGCAAGATAAGAGGGATTCTTCTTGATCCATTGGGAATGAACAGCCTCCCCCTCTTCAATTCATACCCTTGCTGGACAGAATCTCCTTGTAGCAGCCTTTGAACCACTTCTCTCAGCTTGCTGTCTTTTTGCACTTCCTCATCCAACCCTTCCCAATCTTAAAAGGTGACAGCTGAAATTGCACCAAAATAATGCTTTCTCAAAAGGGCATCAGCCACCCTATTTTCCTTCCCAGCCTTGTACCTTATTTCAAAGTCAAACCTCATGAATTTGGCCACCCACTTCTGCTGTTCTTCTCCCATCATTCTTTGATCTACCAGAAATTTCAAGCTTTTCTGGTCAGTATTCACAATGAACTTCCTTCCCATGAGGAGTGTCTCCATTTTTTAATGGCCAACACTATAGCCATCAATTCCCTCTCATAAACAGACCTCTGCCTGGCCCTTTCTAAGAGTACAAAAAGCCACTGGTCTGCCCTCTTGCATAAGGTCAATGCCCAACCCCTTCCCGGAAGCATCAGTTTCCATAACAAATTCCTTCTCAAAACAGGGGACAGCAAGTACAGGAAAGGAATTCATGGTCTTCTTCAACTTCTCAAAGGCCAAATGAGCTTCCAAACCCCATTGAAAACCATCTTTCTTCAGTAATTGGGTCAAAGGCCATGCCATCTTCCCATATCGTCTCACAAATCTTTGATAATATCCTCTCAAACCAAGGAAACCCACAGCCCTTTAATGTCAGTTGGAGCTGGCCAAGAAACCATGGCTTCCATTTTTTGAGGATCAGCTACCACTCCTTCACAACTTATAATGTAGCCAAGGCATTCAACTTGAGACCTCACAAAGCTGCACTTCTTGGCATTAATAAAGAGCTTGTTTTCCCTCAGCAGAACCAGCAACTTCCTCACGTGCTCCAAGTGCTCCTCCAAGGATTTGCTGAAGATGAGAATGTCATCAAAAAATACAAGAACAAACTTCCTCAAATGGGGTTTTAGGAATTGGTTCATCAATGCTTGGAAGGTAGAGGGTGCATTAGATAAACCAAAAGGCATAACTAAGAACTCATAATGCCCCCCATGAGTTCTAAAAGTTGTCTTTTCTACATCTCTCTCCCTCATCCTTATTTGGTGATAACCTAATTATAAGTATAGTTTGGAAAAAATTATAGCTCCTCCGAACTTATCTAACAACTCATCTATGACTGGAAAGGGAATTTATTAGGTATGGTGATCTTGTTTAAGGCCCTATAGTCCACACAAAACCTCAACCCCCCATCTTTCTTTTCGACTAGCAAAATAGGGCTTGAATAAGGGCCATGACTCAGCCTAATAATCCCAGCACTAAACATTTCTCCAACAATCTTTTCAATCTCATTTTTTGGAAATAAGGGTACTTGTAAGGTCTTACATGGGGTATGGGAGCTCCTTCCTTCAAATTGATGGTAGGGGAGGCAGACCTGAGGCAATTGACACACATCCTCAAAACTCTTCAGCAGCTCCTTGAACTTCTTAGGTAGCTTTCCTTCTAGCTCACTCCTTGCATCTCGCTCACAAGAGGTTATGAGATACCCCTCACCATCATCCTTCAGTGCTTTAAGGGTGGTTTTCCAAGTTGCATGGGCCTTGCATAGAGCTGGGTCTCCTTGAATCATCTTAATCTCCCCATTCTCCAATGAGCAATTTCTAGAAGTTAGCTGCAATGGTCCCAAGCTTTCAAGCCATTTCATCCTTAAACTGCATCCACTCCCCAAAACTCAACAAGAAAAAATGTTGGGCTATTCGAACCCCTTGTACCTCAATTGCAACCCATCACAAACCCTTGCACTCGAATCTTTCTTCCAATGCCAAACTCAAACCCTTGTCCAGAAACTGAATTGGAGGTTGAGGACACTGGAATACACACAACTTAGAAAGAAAATTGATGGTGGCGCCACAATCAACAAGTATCGTGATTTAGGTCTCCTTTAAAGTCCCCTTCAACTTGGAAGACTTCCTAAAGGTGAACCCTCGGAGACTCCTGAGAAGAGTTGGAGAGTTTTGAGCTCCAATTCGGGGGTTTCTTCTTCATCGCCCTCCTCTTCTTCAACCTCCGCCGGTTCATCGTTAGAGCCTTCTACTAACAGAAGCCGATAGAGCTTCATCTTGCAAATATGATCGCTACCATCATTCTCCACACTTGAAGCAGAGACCTCGACAACTCCTTTCTCTCAGGAGCTATTTCCTCCTTGTTCAAGCCTCCACCTTCTTTTGGAGTCTTATTGAGCCAACGACATTGACTAGGTGGCCCAAACCGAATTGGGTTGGTCCCATATGAAGCCTACCCTTTCTCCACTAGGTTGATACCCCCTCCCCTCCATTCTCGATTCCTCTCCTCAAGTAATAGAGCCTTATTTTTTATTTCTAGAGGAACCCAGATCTAAACTCTTCACCTTGGCCCCGATTCTGGCAATCTCTATGAAGCTCGTGAATGAACATTCCAATCAACACTTCTTGATCAAGGGTTTTCATGCGCCTCGAATTTTCTCGAACTCCTCTATGTATTCCATCCCGTCCTGGCCTGATGAATCCTCAACAAAGCCCCATATGGGTCCTTCACTACTTTGGGTTGAAAACGGCAAAGGACTCATTTTTGACTGACGCCATGACAAGTCTGGACATCTGGTCCTCCCACGACTCGAACAAGTTTAAGACCTTGTCCTCCAAAGCTAGAACCACCACATCCATCTTCCTCTCCTTGAATCTCATTCACCAAGAAGTATCATTCAATCTTCACTAACCACCCTGCAGGTCGTCTCCGTAAACACTGGCAACTCCATCCTTCGATCATGGTTACGTCACAGGAGGGAGCTTGCCACTGAGAGTTTGGTGGTTGGCTTTGCCACGAGTTCCTATTCCAGTGACACGACGCCTTCCATGGGGATAGGGAGTTGCTACCTTCTCGATTTTGAGACCTCGAAGGCCGCACTCATTGTGAGGGGACAATGAGTGTTGAGACTCATGACCACCTCTGAACCCATTCCAACAACCATCAGAGTTCACACAGCGATGGTTCCTCTCCCGGCAACGACCTCGCAAGAGTTCAGCCACGTTGGCATACCCTCATGTTCCGCATCATCCATTCCAACGTCTTCTCCACGTTCTCCAATAGGTTCTCCATCCATAGCTTTCACACAAGAAGGTTCCACAACACCAAGAAAGTGCTTTCAATACCAAATGATAGAAACCAGAAAACAGAAGAACAAAATGAATAAAACAGTGATTGAATTGAATTGGCTCAGAAGAAATGAAGTACTAGAGAATCAAGGTTCGCACTAGAGCAACCTTCTCTCCTATCAGAAGCCCTTTGGAAAATAAGAATATGCTTGCCTAATGCCTCAGCCTCCCCACAAGTATATGCTGTTCTCACATATTACACATGCACACATCTACATTAGCCTGCCAGATAACCTCACACCCACAGGAGGTGAGGGAATGCAAATTAATTAGTGATATTGGGCCCCATAGAATCAATATTCCCTGATTCTTTCCCTACAATACCCTTTATGCCCCTATATTTCTTTCTTTTGTACACTTGCAGCCCTTTAGGGAATAAATGATCCCTAACATAGTGGAACACAAACGATCCCAATCCAACTATATAGCATGAAGGCAATAAACTAGCATGTTCTAAAAATATTGAACTGAGAACATAGTCAAATAAACATAATAGCTGCTGATCTTGTTTTGTACACAACCGTATCTATATACCAAATATTGGAGCAGGAAGTTCAAACATGCTACTTGTAAGTATTGACTGAAGTTTCAGAATGCTGAATATGAAATGAGATGCTAAAGGATTAGACACATCAGCCCAGAAATACAGTGCAAAAACAAAAAAGAAAAAAGAGATAAAAAAAAAAACTAGGCAAACTTTCCCTGTATATTGGTTACCATGAGAATTCTACATACTTACACATTGTGATCTACCTTAAAGTCAGTTACTGTATAAATGTTTTCTGTTATGACTTATGACTTTAGCTAAAGAGTAGTATGAAAGAGAGAATTTTTAAAGATAAAATTGGCAGAAACAAACTCTTTTCAAGGCACAGTTTATCAGCAGATCTTACAGAGGAAAATTCTGCTCTATGTCTACTCTTAATTTGGAAAATGTTCTATGCAGAGAAGTTTTACCAATTATGTAGAATTAGATTATTAATATAAGGGCAGCCCATGCAAGAGGCTTCCACCTGATGGAGTCTGAGGGAGGGTAAATGTACGCAGTCTTACCTCCGCTTTGCGGAGAGGCTGTTTTCAGGATTTAAGGATGATCTAGGTACAAGGATAACCTTACCGTTACGCTGAGGCTTTTGAATTTGATAAAAGGCTAAAATATCAATACGACCCACTTCAACTTTGAATTTGTTTCAAATTGTTTTGATCGCATTCAGTAGCCCATGCATTCTCCATTCTTAGGCATTAAATATAATATTTTAGATGAGCTTTTAAAACTTGGAATAACAATATGTCTTCTATATTTTCCCTTATAATCATTTTAATAAGACTAGAAAGCTTACATAGTCGAATACCTTTTCTGCCCTCTCAGCTAACATGAAGCATTTCAGATATAATAAGGTAGATTGAAGCAGGCATTTTCTGGTTGCTAATGACTTATCATTTCTGAAATCTGGGAAATCGTTATATCAATAAAGAGCAGATAGAAGGAAATAAACTATTGTAGGGTACTATGGAACCAATTGAAACATGTGATAGCCTTTCTAAAAGATCCTCAAACTTAAAAGTCTCTGTTTAAACATTTTTGCATTTGCTGCATAGAAATTAAGATATGACTCTGATTTGATTTCTTGGTCTGTAACTCTTCATATCAGTCTGCAGTTTGATGACGTACATGTGCCAGAGCAACATGAATAATGGTAGACAACAAACAAGTTTAAGCATCTGGGACTGGGAGAAATACATATTGACATGTGTACATAAATGATGCTACAAAGGATAATAATTTCAACAAATTATGATAACTATTAGATTATTGACTTCAATAAACAAATGTTAGTGAATATCTACAGTAATATTTAATTACTTTTTGGTCAGCTAAAAACAGCTGCATTTGGCCAGTAATTAAATAAATTCTAGTCTTGAAAATAAATATCTAAGGCTCCATACATTGCAGTTGGTAGTTCTATCCATTAACAAGTTAGGAGGGTTGGTGAGTGTATGCCAGGCTGTATTGAAAATTATGCAGTTGCTGATGTAGAAATGTGAGCATGCATTAACACTGTAATATACTTTGCCAAATGGAAATGGAATCACAAGATACCGGTTCACATGTACAGGAATTACTTTCTTATAGAAAGAAACTAATTTACCAACCACGGAACAACCATCCCTATTCCTATAAAAAAATATCCTAGATAAAGTTAACCAAATATTAGGTAACAAGTGAGAAACATTTCAGACTTCACAGAGTTTCTGGAGTACAGAAAGTCAACAAAGGAAGAGTGAATCGTCAAATAAAATTCAAGTTAAGAGACAAGAAATGTGTGATTTCCAGCTATGTAGCATTTTTCAAAGAAGAATATGCTGTAGTCCGTACAGTTACAGCTAACAAGAAGGATAATGACATAATGTGCATCCAAAAATAGTTAAAAAAAGAAAAAGCAGCTTATAGCTCATTTGGCACCAACCCAAGTCCATAAGACCGGGATATGATGTTTATGTTAGGAGGCATAATACCTATTTCGTGCACCAGCACCACCAATAATAATAATAATAATGATGATGATGATGATGATGATAATAGCAAAACAAAAAAGAAGAAAAATGGTGATGACAGTATCATTCCATTTTCTTTAACTTTTAAAATTACAGGATATACAATTTATGCAAGTAGAGTGAAATCATGGCAATATCCGTTTAATGGGGGGTACCTCTGAGGGACAAGACTTGCAGGGACAGCGTTGTGAAGCCGGATCGGAGCTGTCGGCGGCGACAGCGGAGGGGAGATTGGCGTGCGTCGTCAAGAGGAGGTGGCGGTGGATGAGGAATCCAGTGCCGGAGACCCCATTGGTGGAGACTGTGGCCATTGCCTGCCCTTTGCCTGAGAAGATAGCACCTTTCATTCTCTCGGACTTGCTCACCCCTTTGCAGAAACACCACGATTCTCTGAGACCACCCATGGTGTGGGTCTCTGTGTGTGTATTTGGGGTTAGAGGAGTAATGGGGTGCCTTCAGAAGCTTGGATCTAATCAATGTGGCATCTCAGTTCCAAGATCATGGGTGACTGGTAACTGATGTGCAGTGTTAACTCGCTCCCTGGGGAAGCAAAGTGGAGGAGAGAGAAGTACTAATGTGCAAAGTGCAAGAGGATGGACTCTGTTTAACTATGAAGGTTATCCTTGTAGTGGAAGACGTAAAGAACGCACTTGTTACACTTAAGACATGTAAAACGCTGATGGTTTACTGTTTAGTGCTTATTGCTGGAGCTGGGAAACTCTAACATAAACCAAAGTTCAAATCTTTATTAGAAGATGACTTAGTAAAGGTTCTTATTCCATGAAATTAAAAAAGTATTAATATAGTACCTAAAATTGTAAAAAAAAATATCCGTCCATTTGCCATAAACAAAGAGATTGACCTGAGTTTTGGGTCCTAAGCTCACTCGATCTAGAAGCAATAAATTGTAGCTTCTGCGTTCAATTCTTTCCGTAACCATATCTTTGTATTATAGTGTTTTACAGCTTTATCCTAAAACCAATATCCTTTTAGTAATTACACATTTAAAGGTAATTTTGATCAATGTTATCAAAACAACATTCATTCTATTATAATCACTTTTGAGATAAAGTTTTCAAACACAAATCACATTGCCACTAAATTAATTATAATCAAAATCAATTCCAATAAAATTAAGTTAGAGTGAACCCCAATTTATAAACTCTAATACAAATACACATTTATTATAGTCTTTTTAATTATTCAAATTAGTTATCATGAATAACAGTATAAAAACTAATTTTAATTACTTTTATAATATCAAAGGCTAAATTAAAAAATTTAAAAAATCAAAAGTGAATCTTTACTCAAAAGCTATTATTTCGCATTGGATTTAGATTTCACGGCGTTTTCCATTTAATTATATTGTGACCAACTCAATCTCATTGTCTATGCTATTTAGCAATGTACAAAATTGTATTCATTCAATTTATAAATTAGTATTCGAGTGAAATATGTTTAAGTAAACAATTTTTTCGGTTTTGACCGTTGAAAAAAACTATAGGACTTATCTGAATTTTTTTTAATTTTTTAAAGGAAAATGCTTGGTGCCTCGAATTTCCAGTATGTATTGGATTACGAAGAAAGGCAGCCGTTGATGGTGTTTGAACCTTTGTTTTTAATTTTTTGTACCTATTAAAATATAAGAAGTAACCACACATGCCCCTTCTCATGCGTTTTGAAAAATAGCATTCTACCGCATAGCATTATTGTTTTTTAAATCTATTTTAGAAAATAAGTTTAAGTTCATTTAAGAAAAAAAATTAAAAATCTGTTTGGTAATTTAATTTAAAAAATAGTTTTATAATGATAAAAATAAAAAATCTATTTAGATAACTAATTTTAAAAGTAATAAAATAAAAAATTATTTGACAATATATATTATTGTGAATGAAAACTTTTAATATAATATTATTTTTCATAACTAATGATTTTATACATGCTCAATAAATAAAGTCTTAATATAATTTCCTGTAAAAAAAATTTTTTAAAAGTCTTAATACAACTTGTGTATTTTATATTCATAAATCTATTTATATGTTATGCATTATTTTCTTATAATCACACCCAATTTATGATTTGATCACGATCTCTTGTCATTTGTTTTTAGCATTATCAATCAATCTTGGTGTATGTCATTAGAATTCATATACAATTGTCATTCAAACTTCAATTTCAAACGCATCCATATCTCTTATTCTCTAAATGATCTATCATGCACCCTCCACACACATAGTTATGAATTGTGTAATATCCTGAAATTATTTCAAAATTTTATTTGAATTTTGTTAATGAATTTCACGAGTCTAATAGAATTAGTCATAATAAGAATGGCTCGAAAAAAAAATGAATATAACTTTGTGGCCCTTAGACCTGGACAGCTGAAATTGTAAGGATTAGGATATGCCCATTTAGAAATAATAGGATAAAGGTTAGAAATAGTTAGAAATAGAGTTCTAGACCCAGAAGTAAATTTTGGGCAGGATTTGTTTTCCAGGTATGGTGTTTTACCTTTGAAAATTTCAATGTGAAATTTCTTACGCCGTATGAAATTTGCAGCAAATTTCCTACTACACTTGACAAGTGTATGGATAGAAAGTTGCCACACCATTACCTTAGTGAAGATTTATTAACCACCACATAAAATCCTATTTTTTATCGTAAAGTAATAATTTGGTGGTAGAGAAATTTCCAACATGTCTTATATAAATGATCTAAAATCACAAATTTTCATTCTTTCTCCCATGATTTTCAGCCAGCATCCCTCCTATAGCCTTCTTCATTATTTTTCTTCATCAAAACATCATAAACTCACTAGAAATCTCAAACTACAACACCAAGTATCCATAAGCTTAAGCACAAACACCAACCTATCTCTTGAAATATTCAAATCAACCTCCTTTAAAAGCTCCTTATTTCACCTCATCATCAAGAGTAGTTGTTGTATTATTGCCCTAGGAGGAGAGTTTGATTGGTTTAAGTAGAAAATTGGGTGTAGAAGCTCTTAGAAAAGCCAAAACAAGCTCAAAGATCTTCAAGTGATAAGTAGGGTTTCTTTTAGCCCTTTCCTTTCAAAACTGGTTCTAAAATTGTTTGAATGATTGAGATGGAAATTTTTTGTTTGATTGAATGATCATACATAGATATTGAAGTGTTTAATTGGATGGAATGATTTGATATTGGTAGAAAGCTCTTTTTGTCAAAAGAAGTTGTGAGTTAGGTTCCTGAAATCTGGATTTAAGCAACAGGTCATTTTTCATGATTTTTCCCATTTAGATGGAGACATGATTTTGAGCTAAAATTTTTATATAATGAAGCTAACATATGAAAGTGTCTCCAGTATTTTTCTTGAGTTTATTTGGAGCCTTTTGCTATTTTTAAAATTTCATAAGCTAGCTGGTGAGGATTTCTACCTAAATAGCCAATTCTGAAGCACTAGATTTGTCTAATTTTATTACTATATCAAATGATCGAATTTTGACTTAAAATTTTTACAGAATATTATACTTGGGAGGGTGTTACATTATGTTATCAGAACAATTTATCCTAGTAGGACCTTGAGGAATGACTACTATGCTTCTAATGTGTAGACAAGTCATGAGTTGAATCTTGTCTGTATGATAAGATATAAGATTTAGATATGCATGATAGTCTAGTATTACTATAGTTGGTTGCTATCACACTTAGTATAGTGTTGAGACTGATCAATTCAATATCTATTGTTGGTGTGTTCAAGAACCAATGGCAGAACCGTAGACATACTAGGAATGGAAATGTTAAGCTGGAAGACATGATGGGTACTTTTCATGAGATGTCTGCTACTATAAGGGAACAAGCAATAGTGGTAAACCAGACGATGGAAAGGTTAGATCAAAACACTGAAGGAAACCCTAGAAATCCAGGGAGCAGAGGTGGACATAGAGTACCAAAAATTTGTTGAGTTTAGAAAGGCCAACCCAATGCCCTTTAGAGGACCCTTTGATAAGGGGCATTTATGCCACTTATCTTACTACCAAATCTTTGATGCAATTAATAAGGATTTTGATTTACTCCTCATAAAGTAATTTAAATAGAATTATTGACTTTTGTATTGATTTTTGGAATAAATTGTAATTACACCATATTGTGTTTTACTTATCTCTTTGAGTATGGTTTTGTGCACAAGGAATTTGGATTAAGTGCAAAATATGAAGAACAAGGTTGCTAATATCCTGAATGCTATCCAATTTGACCTCTAGTTAGTATTTTCTACATATCTAGAGCTCCAAATGTCCAATTGAGGCGATTTTGGTGGCGCTGGAAACTTATTCAAAGGGCTACAATCTCTATTTCTAGTGCGAGGATAGATTCGAATGTTGAATGGGACAAAACAACCAAATACGTGAAGACATCAGTTCTGTCCGCGCTCAACAAAACCCGAAATGGTTTTTATCATAGCTCACGGTGAGCGCTTAGCAATCATTTAGTGCTACAACGCTCGTGCGATCGTAGAATAGCCGTTAAATCAGTTTTGGGCCCACTTTGGCTTAATTTTAGAGAGTAGTATTTAAGGGATTGTTAGAGACTTTTACCCTAGCTTTTGACTCAATTTTAGGCTGCCACTTTAGTTGCTATTATTCTCTCTACATCTCTCTTTCTCTCTTCTTCTCTAAGGGTTCCATTGGTGAAGATGTTTTATCTTGGAAATTGTGGCAACGGTTGTTACTATTATTTTCAGGTTCTCTCTTATCTTCATTGTTATAATCCTCCATAGATAGAGGAGTAGATTTCTTTACTAGTGTAAGGGTTTCCAGATGGATTGAATGATATTTGAGACCCTTTGTTTATATTAAATGCATTGGTTTTCTTAATGTTCTACAATTTCTATTCCTTTAATTATTGTGGTGATTGCTATAATCTTTATTAGGATAACTAAATTGGCAATTGTCATTTAGGGAAACCCTTGGGCATAAATTGATAAGTCTATTAGTTTGTATTTGAGGGAGAACATTAGAATTAACTTTTCGATTGGCGTTTAAGCTATATCAATTGGCTCATTAAATTGATGTGATTTCTAAATAAATTGGCGATCGTCGTTTATTAGCTATTTGCATTGATCAAATTCTAGAAGTCGATTAATCACTAGTAGAATTGATGGTAATTTATTACCAATATCCACCAATGGGTTTAATATTTGGTCAATGATAATTAATTTTCAATCCTAGGAATACCTTGCACTAGTGTTTTCTCTATTGTTACTATTATCTTTCAATTTAAATTAATTGCTTTAATTCTCAAAACCCCTAAATCTTCCTAACTAAGTATTGAAGCCTCCTTGAGAGACGACCTGTTGTGCCTTTTACTACAATTTTGGTGCAACTTAGCACTTTATAAATTTTAATTTGTTTGTGAGTTGCAACAGCTTGCATCAAATTTTAGTGCTGTTAAGGAAGAATTAAAACTTAGTTGTTTAATTTTTTCTATTATTATTTTATTCCAATTTTTATTTTATTTTATTTTTCTTTATTTACTCTTTATCTTGCTATTATTCTATTATGCAAAAAAAATGAAAAAAAATTATTCCTTTGTATGAGGCGTTCCTTGTCTGAAAATTTAATACTTCTTGATTCTGAAATTAAGAAAACTTTGAGAAAATTGGAGAGACAAAGCGTCAATAAGAGAACTATCTAGACATTCTAATCCTTATTTAGTGTTTCAGGAAATACAAGTAATATGGGAAATCAGAATAGAACACTTAGGGAGCTCACTACTCCTTAACTTTACCCGCAGCCCTTGGCCATTACTTACCCTAGGCTTACAATGATTTTGAGCTTAAGGGGTATATGGTTCATGCTTTGCCTAAGTTCCATGGGCGTTGGAGAAGACTTCCACCAGCACTTGAAGAAGCTTCATATGGTGTGTTCTGGCATGAGGCCCAATGGGGTGGAAGTGGATGATGTTAAGTTGAGAGCATTCCCCTTCTCCCTAGAGGTGCTGGAGAAAATTAGTTCTTTAATTTGCCAGATGGGATTATAAGTGGATGGGGACAAATAGGCTTTTCCTGGAGAGGTATTTTCCGCCTCTAGAGTGGCTTCTATTAGAAAAGATCTCCGAATCCATAGACGATGAGACTCTACATGAATATTAGGAACGCTTCAAGCTACTTTGTGCAAGCTGCCCAATCATTAGATTCTAGAGCAACTCCTTCTTCAGGACTTTTATGAGGGGTCGATACATGTTGATAGATGTATGGTAGATGCTGCTAGTGGAGGGGCACTTTTGGATAAGACTTAGCAGAAGCCCATGCTTTGATAGAGAATATGGCTGCCAATTTTCAGCAATTGGGTTCTAGGGCAGCCACAACCACTAGAGGCCTTTATGGAGTGAGCCAACCAGGAGAATCCATTGTTGACCCAGACTTTATAACAACTTTCTGGCCTTATGCAGCAATAAATGCTTAGAGGAGCAACTCCAGTGGTTCCTAGGGTCCATGGCATATGTACTTCAAATGATCATCACACTGATATGTGCCCAGGATTGCAAGATAACTCAACCACTAGAGTAGCAACAAGCCCATTCCAAAGTCAACCTCAAATCAGGGGTTATTCCATTTGGAAACACATATAACTCTAGCTGAAGAATCACCCAAATTTGAAGTGCGATAATAATTCTAAAACAGGGCCAACCTTCTTCGCAAAAGTATTTGGCACCTCATCAGGCAGCCGGCCCTCCCTGCACCTCCATCTTTAGACCCTACTATGACTAAGATGATGATAAAGCAAATGCAGGAAATTAGAAAGGAAAATGCCCAAGCTGAGAAAGGAAGTGACTCAAATGAAGCAAAATAGAGTCAGGAGACCCAAACCTCCCAGTTACCTTCCAACCATGCCAAATCCAAGGGGAAATGTCTATGATATTACTCTAAGGTATAGGACAAAAATTCTAGAAGTGATTGGGCCTATAGAGGAAAAGAAGCAAGCTAAAGATGAACCTGAAAGCATTCTAGTGAGCACTGCGTGTCTCACAGAACCATCAGTTAAAGGGTTGGTGCCAAAGTACCCTCGGGTGAGCACCGTAGCACTCAACCAACACTACAACACTCAACGAAGCAACCAAAGACCATGACTTCACTCCTCCACTACCTTTCCCTTAGAGAATCTATCCAAGAAAGCAGCTACATTAGAATTTGATCCAGAAACTTAGGAAACCTTCAAGAAAGTGCAAGTGAACATACCTCTATTGGATGCAATAAACAAAATTCCCAAATATGCTAAATTCTTGAAAGATCTGCACTAATAGGAGGAAGATCAAAGACGGAGAGAGGATAAGGTGACTGGGGGTAAATGCTTCCTTCATTATTAAGTCGAGCAATCTACCACCCAAGTGCAAGGATCCAGGCATATTCATTGTCCCTTGCACTATTAGGAACTTGCATATCACAAAGGCCCTACTAACCTTGAGCTGACATTAATGTCATGCGTAAGTTTCTTTAGTAGTCCTTAATTTTGGAAAGCTCAGGCCAGCCAACTAGGTTGCAAATTCAGTTGGCCACCGCACTTCACAAGACTAGAGGGACTATTGGAAGATGTTCTTGTTCAGGTAAATAATTTAATATTCTTTGCTGATTTTTATGTGCTTAAGATGGAAATGACACCAATGCTAGCTAGCATACATTGATCTTGGGTAGACCATTTTTGAAAATTGCTAGAACCATGATTGATGTTTATGCTGGCACACTATCCGTGGAGTGTGGAGACATAAAGGTCCAATTCAACTTATCTGATGCTATGAAATATTCCCATGAGGAACACTCTGTGTTTAGCATTGATGTTATTGACTATTTAGTTGATAATGCTTGTTGAAATATGCTCTGAAAGATCTACATCCTCTTTTCTCTACCTTTTCTTCTTCCATAGGATATGATGCACCTTTGTTTTAGAAAGTCCCAAGTTTTCAGAGAATGTACACCACCCAGGCAACAGTCATCAGTTTGCCAGGTGCTCCATGACTAGCCCGTGTTAGGTAAGAAGCCCTATGAGGGGTAATGGATCTTGCTGCATGAGCCCTGGGCAAAATTGATGGCTGGAAACCGAAGTCTCAGAGAAGGGACCTTTCTTGGTTACCTGTACACCCGATAGTGCCATTGAGTTGGAAAATTCTAAGATGACTCGATGTGGCATTGAAGGTAGGCTTATGCACCTTTATGACCCCCACAAATCTAAGGGCTCAGATGGCTATCTTTGGGTTAAGTTGCACACCCTCCATGAAGGTTTTGACGTCTAACTTAAGGATGTTAAAGCAAAGTGGTAGGTGGAAGACAACCCACTATGAGGTTTTTCTTTACCTTTTCCTTTTAATTTTCAGCATTTTATTTTATTATTATTTTTCTTTCATTTTTAGTTTTAATTCTTGCATCATATTTATTTTGTTTGTGTTTTACACCATCCCTTTGGCACCTTAGAAGTCATATACATAGGCTCACACCACATGCACTATATTAACATGCTTGGTGGATTTACTTGTGTTATTTGAATTGAATACATGCACTTTTACCTTGAGATTTTTGAGCCTATTTGATTAGACTATCATGTGTCATGCTTATTTATCCATGTGTATTTCCCTTTTTGGATTTGCATTCTAGAACTTGCTTAGGTTTCATGTGCATGCTTGAATATGATTGAGGCATTTTTCTTGTTTTTTAGCCACTTGCCCATATAGCTAACCTTTGTATATTACCATTGTTTAACCCCCGAGCCTTATTGCCCATTCTTTTATTTTAGCACATCCTTAATCAAAAGTGAAAAACTATGAAAATTCCTAACCTTTTAGGCTTAGGAGAGCATTTGCGCAAATTCTTATTTGTGCTTGAACATAAAGTGGGGGGAGAGTAAGAGGACATCCCTAATTTAAGTGTGGGGGAGAAATAATTTGTACTCAAAATTCAACAAGTGGCATACCAAGAAAATAAAAAAAGGAAGAAAAGCAAGGTTGATTGAAAAAAAAAAAATCTAGAAAAGTTTGGTTGAAGGTGTGCCACATTACAAAAGAAAGGCCTATAATTGTGTTATTTTGGACAAAGTGTACCCTTTAGCACTTGTGCTCTTGGTGTATGTATTCTAACACTGATAATTAACCCAATACACCTGAGGCAGGTCTTACCTAATTACTAGACTTTACTCTTTGCTTCAATTCCTTAATCATGCTTTGAAAACACTTAGTGAAATTACGAGCCATTTTTTTTTAAACATAATTGAAAACGTAGCGGCTTACGTGAATGATTTAGCAAAATTTAAAAGACACATAACACAAACAATCCCTTATTAACATCAAAACATCCCTCTAGGACGGGTAGGCCCATTACCTCATTTTGAGTAAAATAACCTCAGGGCATTTTGGTCATTTTACACGTACAGTAAATTGGGGTTTGCAATACTTGCACGAATTGCTCCTAACTTTCTTCTAACTTTATATTCCTTTATTAAGGATTGTTTGGTCTCAAATTTCATATAATATTTACCTACGGAATTTGGTAATTCCTAATGACAGTAAAAATTACAGTAAAAATTGGGGCTTTACATTACTCCCCTCCTTAAAAAGAATTTCGCCCTCGAAATTTGTTACCTTAGAAGTTTGGATACTTGTGCTTGCATATTCTATTCCAGCTTCCATGTAACTTCTTCGCTTTCACCTCGTCCCCATGCTACTTTGACTAGGGGCTTGGCCTTGTTCCTTAATTGCTTAACTTCTCGGTCAACGATTCTTGTGGGTGGTAAGTTAAACGTTAGGTCATCTCTTAATTGTACATGTTCTGGCTCTAGTATATGACTTGGGAAGAATGATATTTCCTTAACTGAGACATGGAAAACATCATGAAGGTTGAGAGACTCTGGGGTAGGGCTATACCGTAGGCTACAGATCCTATTTTGGTAAGGATTTCAAACGGACCAAGAAATCTGGGCTCAATTTCTTTACTTTCATTGCTCGGCCTATGCCTGCGGTGGGTGATTCTTAGGAACACATGGTCCCCTTCTTGAAAATCTAGCGGTTTTCGCGCTTGTCCGCATAGTTTTCTGCGACTTTGAGGTGAGAATCTTATCCCTAATCTCCTTGATTTGTTCCGTCGTTTCCTCACAATATCCGTCCAAGTAGACTTTGCTCTCTGGCTCATACCAACATAGAGGTGATTGACACTTCTGTCCAGAGAGCCTCGTATGGTGCCATA